>JAJQKJ010002499.1:0-196325 GCA_029574335.1 Rana kukunoris
AAATACCCCAATTACCATCCCCAGGCCCCCCCCTTTTTACTGTCTCCTCCAGGCCCCCCATACAATGTCCCCAACAATCCCCCCTCCCCTATTATGTCCTCAATGACCCAATTTGATGTCTACAGGCCCTAATTACTATCCTCAGGCCCTCCAACAATGTGTCCTCAACCCCCCATAGGATCCTTTACATCACCCAATTGATGTCTCTACAGCGCCCTCATTATATTCTCAGGCCCCCCCCCAACCCAACAATGTCCTCAACCCCCCATTGGGTCCTTAATCACCCAATTGCTGTCTACAGGCCCCTAATTACTATTCTCAGGCCCCCCAACAATGTCCTCAAACCCCCATTTCCCCAATGTCCCATTTATTATTATTCTCATGGACCCCAACAATGCCTCAACCCCCCCCCCCCCGTTGGGTCCTTAATCACCCAATTGCTGTCTACAGGCCCTATTACTATTCTCAGGCCCCCCAACAATGTCCTCAACCCCCCCATTGGGTCCTCAATCACCCAATTGCTGTCTACAGGCCCCAATTATTATTCTCATGACCCCCAACAATGTCCTCAACCCCCCCCCCCCCCGTTGGGTCCTTAATCACCCAATTGCTGTCTACAGGCCCCTATTACTATCCTTAGGCTCCAATAATGTCCTCACCCCCCCCCCTAATTATGTCCTCAAATACCCAATTACCATCCTCAGGCCCCCTTTACTGTCCTCAGGCCCTCCAACAATGTCCTCAAATCCCCCCTCCCCTATTATGTCCTCAATGACCCAATTGCTGTCTACAGGCCCCTATTACTATCCTCAGGCCCCCAACAATGTCCTCAACCCTCCCCCATTATGTCCTCATTGACCCAATTGCTATTCTCAGGCCCCACAAAAATGTTCTCAGTCCCCCCCATTATGTTCTCAATGAACCCATTACTGTCCTCAGGCCCCTATTACTATCCTCAGGCCCCCCAACAATGTCCTCGCCCCCCCCATTATGTCCTCAAAGACCCAATTACCGTCCTCAGGCCCCCATTACTGCCCTCAGGCCCTTATTATTATCCTCAGGCCACCCAACAATATCCTCAACCCTCCCCCGTCATGTCCTAAATGGCCCAATTACTATCCAGGCCCCACAATAATGTTTTTAGTCCCCCCCCCCCATTATGTTCTCAATGAACCAATTTCTGTCCTCAGGCCCCCCCCCCAATAATGTCCTGAGTCGCCCCCAGTATGTCCTCAATGACCTAATTACTATCCTCAGGCCCCCCAATAATATCCTTTGTCGCCCCCCATTACGTCCTCAATGACCCAATTACAGTAGGGCACTGAGCAGGCTAGCGCATCGACAGGCTCCCCCCCCCATTATTGTCCTCAGTAACCCAATTCCTGTCCTATTACTGTCCTTAGGCCCCCCAAATAATGTCCTCAATCCCCCAATAATCTCCTCAGGCCCCCCTAGAAATGAAATGTCCTTAGTCCTCGTTCACCATTATGTCCTCAATGACCCATTAACTGTCCTCAGCCCCCCCCCCCAAAAATACCCTCAGTCAGGGTTAATTTTTGGCGGGGGGATTTGTAGGTGTCAGGGGATAAGAATTGTTCTAGGAGGGGAAATTAGGGTGTTTGCTAGGATTTTTTGCTGACACATAATTAGGGTTGTCCCAATACCACTTTTTTAGGACCGAGTACAAGTACCGATACTTTTTTTCATGTACTCGCCGATACCGAATACCGATACTTTTTTTAAATGTCATGTGACAGTTTTCAAACCACAATACAGACTGATGCCGCGTACACACGGTCGTTTTTTGCGATGAAAAAAAACGAAGTTTTTTAAAACGTCATTTAAATTGATCGTGTGTGGGCAAAACGTTGTTTTTTGTCTTCAAAAAAACGACCAAAAAAAAATTCCAACATGCTTGAATTTTTTGTGTCGTTTTTCAAAACATCGTCTTTTGTTTCACAAAAAGTCACCGTGTGTAGCAAAAACGTAGTTTAAAACAACGTTTTTCAACCCGCGCATGCCCAGAAGCTAGTTATGAAGCGATCTTCAATGGAAAAGAGTGGTGAACGTAACCTCGCTTTTTGTGAAAAAAACGATGGTGTGTAGGCAACATCGTCTTTGAAAAGTGACGTTTCAAAAACGTCGTTTTTTACTTTACAGAAAACGTCGTTTTTTTTCATCACAAAAAATGATCGTGTGTACGCGGCATAAGGATATTTTCTTTAGAATTATAAAGAACTCTAATTCAAGACATTATAAAAGAATAAAAATGAGTAAAAATGAATAAAAATGTTTTATTTTCTTGTCACGCAGTAGTAAAAAACTCAAAGAATTTTCACAGAACATGTTGATAAATACAAAAAAAGTATTCTATTTCGGTATCGGGAGCATTTGCGCGAGTACTAGTACTCCCGCAAATACTCGGTATCGGTCCCGATACCGATACTAGTATCGGTATCTGGACAACCCTACACATAATGCTCATAAATCTTGGGTTCAGGGGGGGGGGGGGATGTGGTAGGGGGGGGGGGGGTCCAGTTTGGTATGTTTGTCCAGGGTGACCTCGTCCCGGCACTGCTTCGCAACTTTGGATGGGTGCGACATGGATGTGGCTTGTTTCACGCAACTTTTTAAAGGGTTAACATTGAAGTCTATGGCCCTGAAGTTGAATGAAAGTCGGACCAAAGTAGGGAATGAACTACTTTGAAGTTGGTTTTCATTGGTAGAAATTGGGTAGGACTAGTCATGTCCAAAGTCGCATAACAAATTGTGAAAGTGTTGAATGGGTTGTAAAGCAAGCTGTGAGTTTGCTATTGATTTTGACATCTGAAGTAGGAAACCCCCTACCCCCCAATTCAAACATGCAACAAGCATGTGTACCACCCATGTGAGATATCGCCCCGAACATCAGAGCAAGAGCAATAATTCTAGTGCTGTAATCCATGGTTAGCGCTAAACTGATGACCTATAAAGGATTTTAAAGTGTTACTTATGAAGAATGTGTATTGATTATAGAGAATGTGTATTGATTATGGGGAATGTGTATTGATTATAGAGAATGTGTATTAATTATGGGGAATATGTATTGATTATGGAGAATGTGTATTGGTTACAGGGAATGTGTATTGATAATGGAGAATGTTATTGATTATGGAGAATGTGCATTAATTATGGGGAATATGTATTGATTATGGAGAATGTGTATTGGTTATGGAGAATGTGTATTGGTTACAGGGAATGTGTATTGATAATGGAGAATGTTATTGATTATGGAGAATGTGTATTGATAATGGAAAATGTGTATTGATTATGGAGAATGTGTATTGATTATGGGGAATGTTTTGGTTATGGGGAATGTGTATTGATAATGTAGAATGTGTATTGATTATGGAGAATGTGTATTGATCATGGAAAATGTGTATTGATTATGGAGAATGTGTATTGATTATGGAGAATATGTATTGATCATGGAAAATGTGTATTGATTATGGAGAATGTGTATTGATTATGGAGAATGTGTATTAATTATGGAGAATGCGTATTAATTATGGGGATGGTGGATTGATTATGGAGAATGTGTATTGGTTATGGGGAACGTGTATTGATAATGGAGAATGTTTATTGATAATGGAGAATGTGGATTGATAATGGAAAATGTGTATTGATTATGGGGAAAATGTATTGATAATGGAGAATGTGTATTGATAATGGAGAATGTGTATTGATTATGGAGAATATATATTGATTATGGAGAATGCGTATTGATTGTACACACTTTCCGATGCCCCTCTTTATATTTCACTGTCATAGTTCAATGTGACTTTGCACAGCATGAAGCAGCATAATATTATATACACACGCTTTTGAATTATTATAATTATTTATTTATAAAGCCTTAAAGGCAAATATAAGAGACACAAATGAAGGCAGTGCAGTATTCATTACCATGTCATTACATTTCTTTCTTTATTTTTATTTTATCTTTATTAAATGCTTCAGCACCGCGCACTTTAAACCCCCTTCCTGCCCAGACCAATTTTCAGCTTTACCAATATGAACTTTCTTTTTTTTGTGGTATTTAATCACTGCTGGGTTATTTATTTATGAATTAATTATTATTTGTAAAAAAAATAAAAATAAAGATTTTCTTAGTTTCTGTCAGAAAACGTTATAAATATGTAATTTTTCTCCTTCACTGATGTGCATGGATGAGGCTGCACTGATAGGCAGCACTGATGAGGCGATACTGATGAGACAGCACTGATGGGCACTAATGAGGTGGCATTGATGAGGTGGCACTAATTTGCAGTGCAGATGGGCACTGATAGGTTGCACTGATATGCGGCACTTATGGTCAATAATAGGAAGCACTAATGAGCAGGCACTAATATGCAGTGCGGATGAGCACTGATAGGCAGCACTGATGAGCACTGATGGGTGGCACTGATAGACAGCACTTATAGGTAGGCGGCACGGATAGGTGGCACTAATGGGCATGTATATGTGGCACTGATAGGCAGCACTGATGAGCAGGCACTAATATGCATTGCAGATGAGCACTGATAGGCAGCACTGATAGGTGGCACAGATGGGCACTGATAGGCAGCACTTATGGGTAGGCGGCACGGATAGGTGGCACTGATAGTCAACACTGATGGGCAGCACTGATGAGCAGGCACTAATATGCAGTGCAGATGAGCACTGATAGGCAGCACTGATGGGTGGCACTGATAGACAGCACTTATGGGTAGGCGGCACGGATAGGTGGCACTGATAGTCAACACTGATGAGCAGCACTGATGAGCAGGCACTAATATGCAGTGCGGCTGAGCACTGATAGGTGGCACTAATTGGCACTGATAGGTGGCACTGACAGGAAGCACTTATAGCCAATAATAGGTGGCACTGATAAGAAGACACTGACTGGCATCACTGATGGGCACATATTGGCATCACTGAAGGACACTGACTGGCATCATTGCTGGGCACTGTTGGGGCTGCACTGATAATCAGGGCACTGATGATCTGTACAGGTCTCCCCTGTGAGGAGATGCCACTGATCGCCTCTCCTCACCACTGGTTTCTTGAACATGACAATGAGGTCACTGTACCCCAATGGCCTCCACAGTCACCAGATCTCATCCAATAGAGCACCTTTGGGATGTGGTGGAACGGGAGATTCCCATCATGGATGCGCAGCCGACAAATCTGCAGCAACGCCGTGATGCTATCATGTCTCTATGAACCAAAATCTCTGAGGAACGTTTCCAACACCTTGTTGAATTTACGTCACGAAGAATTAAGGCAAAAAGGGGGTCCGACCCGGGACTAAGCAGGGTGTACCTAATAAAGTGGCCGGTAAGTGTGTTTGTATTTAGCTGTTTATTGGTAGACAGACCCAGAGATCTGAGATCAAAATACAGAAATGTCCTCATAGGACTGCTTTGAGCGAAGTCATTGGCCTGTGATTTACATTGGAGAGCAGGAAACAGGTGGGCGCACCTCTCCGCTTACCGCCGGCTTAGGACACAACCTGGGGCTGACTTCTGGGTTACCCATACAAGGACAAAATGCATCGGCAGCCAGAAATTCCAGCAGGATGCTGAGCCAGGGCCAGCGGTGGTCCACGCCACGGCCTGGCTTCCTATTGGCTGGGGAAGAAGATGAGGGGGCCTCTGATTGGCTGCTGCTCATTGTTCACTCGCCTGCTGCGTGATACAGTGTGGGGGGGGGGGGGGTTTTGGCTGCTGCTGCTCGATAAAACGTCCTCCCTTTTTCAGGGGCGGGCTGCACACAGCTGCAGTTTCTATAACTAGACGATCGACTTTTTTTTTTTTTTGGGTGACGGACCGAGCTGTCCTGTTATGATATGTAACAAAATAACACACCGCCATGAGCCTGCAAATACAGCTGTAATCTCGTCCAATCCTGGCAGGGGGCCAGCTGTCTGGAGCCGACGCTAACCAGAACTTAACTCGTTCGGGGGATGCAAGGCTTAAAGGGGGACTCCGGGTCTTCCCTTGGGTCTTGCACAGTCCTCTCCTGGACTGGAATGCAGTCTCTGATCCATCTCCTGTATCATGTCTGCAGTCTCTGACCATCTCCTGTATTATATCTGCAGTCTCTGACCATCTCCTGTAAAATGTCTGCAGTCTCTGACTGTCTCCTGTAAAATGTCTGCAGTCTCTGACCATCTCCTGTATCATGTCTGCAGTCTCTAATGCTCTCCTGTAAAATGTCTGCAGTCTCTGACCATCTCCTGTATCATGTCTGCAGTCTCTGATGCTCTCCTGTAAAATGTCTGCAGCCTCTGACCATCTCCTGTAAAATGTCTGCAGTCTCTGACCGTCTCCTGTAAAATGTCTGCAGTCTCTGACCATCTCCTGTATCATGTCTGCAGTCTCTGATGCTCCCCTATAAAATGTCTGCAGTCTCTGACCATCTCCTGTAATATGTCTGCAGTCTCTGACCATCTCCTGTAATATGTCTGCAGTCTCTGACCATCTCCTGTATTATGTCTGCAGTCTCTGACCATCTCCTGTATAATGTCTGCAGTCTCTGACCATCTCCTGTATCATATCTGCATTCTCTGACCATCTCCTGTAAAATATCTGCAGTCTCTGACCATCTCCTGTAGTATGTCTGCAGTCTCTGACCATCCCCTGTAGTATGTCTGCAGTCTCTGACCATCTCCTGTAAAATGTCTGCGAACTCTGACCATCTCCTGTATCATGTCTGCAGTCTATGATCGTCTCTTGTAGTATGCCTGAAGTCTCTGACCATCTCCTGTAGTATGTCTGCAATGTCTGACCATCTCCTGTATTATGTCTGCAGTCTCTGACCATATCCTGTAGTATGCCCACAGTCTCTGACCGTCTCCTGTAAAATGTCTGCAGTCTCTGACCATCTCCTGTATCATGTTTGCAGTCTCTAACCATCTCTTGCAGGATGTCTGCAGTCTCTGACCATATCCTGTAGTATGCCCACAGTCTCTGACATCTCCTGTAAAATGTCTGCTGTCTCTGACCATCTCCTGTAGTATGTCTGCAGTATCTGACCATCTCATGTAGTGTGTCTGCAGTCTCTGACCATCTCCTGTAAAATTTCTGCAGTCCCTGATGCTCTCCTGTAAAATGTCTGCAGTCTCTGACCATCTCCTGTAAAATGTCTGCAGTCTCTAACCGTCTCCTGTATCATATCTGCAGTCTCTGACCATCTCCTGTAAAATGTCTGCAGTCTCTGACCATCTCCTGTATCATGTCTGCAGTCTCTAAACATCTCCTGTAGTATGTCAGATGATTTCAGTTAGATACATAAAAACACACCAATAGAATACACTGATTGTTATGTATGTGCTGCCATTTTAAAATGTACTTTATTCTTTATATTTTTTTTGCTGTTTCCTTTCAGCGGAAAATAAAAAAAGTAAATAATGAGGCCAATGAGGGTTCATTGAAAGGAACTTCTGTATTTCTGTACTTCTGTGTTCTCCTGCTTTTCCCCAAAATGTTGGGGACATGAAAACGTACCCACTGCTGCCTCTTGTACGTCTACCCAGAGAGAAGCAGCACACGGGGGGTTAACCCTTCCCTTCCCTTCTGTAATAGAGAAAAGGGAAGGATCTCATATAAGTTATAATACCTAAAGGCAGCAGCATGTTGGGGTAATTGCCACCCGAGGTTGCCAAATTTTTGCCCCTCCACTTCTTCCCTGGAGACATTCAAAAGCCAGTTCATTCTCTGCTACACTGTGCCCCATGGACACTCCAAAGGCCACCCCATTGTTGCCCCCTTCCCTCTTTGGTTGTTAGGAATGACGATGTTGTGTTCCAACTGCCAGCATCCTAACAACCAAGGAACCTGTGAGAATGTGCATCCTGGGCTGTTAGGGTGCAGCTGTGCATCCTTGGTTGCTAGGATGCTGGAGGCTGGACCGCAAAGTGTCTTTGGTTGCTAGGACTCAGTCAGCCTGTGCTGTACATTGTTATTGGTTGTTATGGTGCAGACAGCCTCCTGCGCCATAGCAACTGATGATGCTGTACAGCCCAGGCCTCAGAGTCCTGGCAACCAACTCAGAATGCTGTCATGTGTAACCTGAGGTTACCATTTTTTGCTCCCTCCTTTCCTAGAAACATTCAACAGCTGGTACAATCTCTGCTATACTGTGTCCTATGGACACTGCAATGGCCACCACATTGTTTCCCCCTTCCTCTTTTGTTGCTAGGATGCTGGCACCGCAGCCAATGATGTTGTGTTCCAACTGCCACCATCCTAACAACCAAGTATGCTGTGTGACTGCATGTTGGGCTGTTAGGATGCTGGCAGCTGTGCATCATTGGTTGATAGGATGATGAAGGCTGAACTGCATAGTGTCTTAACTTGCTAGGACTCAGAAGACTGGGCTGTAGAGTGTCAATGGTTGTTATGGTGCAGGCAGCCTGCTGCACCATAGCAACCGATGATGCAGTACAGCCCAGCCACCAGAGTATTGGCGACCAACTCAGAACGCTGTTTTGTGTCAACTGAGGCTGCTATTTTACCCCTCCCCTTTCCTGGAAACATTAAAAAATCTCTGCTATGCTGTGTCCTGTAGACACTCCAGATGTCAGGCCATTTTTGCTCCCTTCCTCTTTGGTTGCCAGAATGCTGGCACAGCAACTAATGAAGATGTAGTCAAGCTGCCAGTGTCCTAGCAAGGACGTTATGCATCTTGGGCGGCTAGGATGCTGGCAGCTGTGCATCATTGGTTGCTAGAATGCTGGAGGCTGGACTGCAAAGTGTCATTGGCTGCTAGGACTCAGGAGGCTGGGCTGTACAGTGTCATTGGTTGTTATGGTGCAGGCAGCCTCCTGCATCATAGCAACTGATGATGCTGTACAGAGTCCTCTGATGTACAGAGTCCACTGATCCACTGGGCTGGGCTGTACAGTGTCATTGGTTGTTATGGTGCATGTAGCCTCCTGCACCATGGCAACCAGTGATGCTGCACAGCCCAACCACCAGAGTCCTGGCAACCAACTCAGAATGCTATTTTGTGTAGCCTGAGGATACCATTTTTTGCTCCCTCCTTTCCTGGAAACATTCAAAAGCTGGTACAATCTCTGTTATACTGTGTCCTATGGACACTCCAAAGGCCCCAACATTGTTGCCCTCCTTTCCGCTTTTGTTGCTAGGATGCTGGCACAGCAGCCAATGATGTTGTGTTCCAACTGCCACCATCCTAACAACCAAGGACGCTGTGTGACTCTGCATGCTGGACTGCATAGTTGTCTTCACTTGCTAGGACTCAGGAGGCTGGGCTGTACAGTGTCATTGGTTGTTATAGCGCAGGCAGCCTCCTGCACCATAGCAACCAGTGATGTTGTACAGCCCAGCCACCAGAGTCCTGGCAACCAACTCAGAATGTTGTCATGTGTAGCCTGAGGTTGCCCTTTTTGCTCCCCCCTTACCTGGAAACATTCAAAAGCTGGTACAATCTCTCCTATACTGTGTCCCATCGGCACTCCAGATACCACCAATTTATTTTTGTTGCCCCCTTCCTCTTTGGTTTCTAGGATGCTGGCACAGGAACAAATGATGTTGTGGCACAACTACCAGTGTTATAGTAACTAAGGATGCTGTTCAACTGAGCATCTTGAACTTCAATGTGTTATTGGTTGCTAGGACTCAGGAAACTGGACTGTACAGTGTCATTGGTTGTTAATGATGATGATGCTGTATAGCCCAGCCGCCAGCATCCTAGCAACCAACTCAGAACGCTGTCTTGTGTACACAGGAGAACATATTACTGAGCTCCAGTGAGGACAGGGTGTTTAGTATTGACATTCTGACCTCAGTGACATCCCCCACCGAGTGCTGCCTGAGGTGGTCACCTAACTTTGCCTCTTTAGTAGTGTTGCTCACGAATATTCGTATTGCGAATATTCGGCTTGAATATTGGCATAGGGATATATTCCGAATTTCGCGTATATTCGTGATTGTATTTTTTTTCTATTTTTTTTTTAGTTCAACATCCTAGAGATCCCCATCGACGTCTAAAAGCATTGCTGGTATAGAGACCTTGGCCGAGTAGCTGCAGCGATCAGTTATATTGCCGAAAAATCGCAATGCGATTATTCGGCAATAGCGATATCTCGCGATTATTTTAGAGAAATTCGCAATATTGTTTTTAGCTAAAATAACACATATATTCGTTTCAGAGTGTTACTGTCGAAATTCCGCATCAAAAAAATTTCTCATTCGCATTTGCGAAATTACGATAAAATATCAAGAATATTCTGAGCCAATCAGAGTGCTTCCTTCCACATTTGCCGATATTCGCAATATTTTGTATTGTAATATATCACGAATATTCTGACAATCAGAGTGCTCCATTCCGCATTTCTCGAAATTTCGCAATTATTTTGTATTATAAAATATCACGAATATTCTGAGCCAATCAGAGTGCTCCTTCGCATTTGCCAATATTCGCAATTATTTTGTATTGTAATATATCACGAATATTCTGACATCGGATTTGCCGAATATTCGCAATTATTTTGTATTATAAAATATCACGAATATTCTGAGCCAATCAGAGTGCTCCTTCCCGCATTTCTCGAAATTTCGCAATTATTTTGTATTATAAAATATCACGAATATTCTGAGCAATCAGAGTGCTCCTTCCGCATTCTAGAAATTTCGCATTCGCATTCGCAATAGCGAAATTTCGCAATCATTTTCAAAAAAATTATCGCGAATATTCGCATTAACGAAATATATCTCGAATATTCGACTATATATTCGAGATGACGAATGGCAGGGACACCTCTACTATGGATAAGCGTATAATGATTGGTTTGCACAAAAGTTCTAGCGGCTATAAAATAGGGGATAGAATTCTGATTTTTTTTATTATTATTATTTTACTAGTAATGGCGGCGATCTCCGATTTTTGTCAGGACTGCGACATTATGGCGGACACATCGGACACTTTTGACATATTTTTGGGACCATTCACATTTATACAGCGAACAGTGCTATAAATATGAACTGATTACTGTATAAATGTGACTGGCAGGGAAGGAGTTAACACTAGGGGGCAAGGAAGGGGTTAAATGTGTACCCTGGGAGTGATTCTTACTGTGGGGGGAGGGGGCTGACTGGGGGAATAGGGACCGATCTGTGTACCTATATACAAGGGACACAGATCGGTCTCCTCTCCCTGACAGGACGTGGATGCTCTGTGTTTACACACAGAGCTTCCACGTCCCTGGCTCTGTCACTGCCGATGGCGGGTACCTGGTGCAGACATCGCGGCCACCAGGCACGCGCATCATCGGCATCCCAGTGATGCGCCGGCACCCAAGGCCGTAAAAAGGCGCCTTCCGGCATGGTAGAAACCACCTCGTGGCCGTCTTTTTACTATGGCCCGGGTCTGAAGAAGTTAAGCACCTAAATGTGACCTGCTATCAGCCGATTGGAGTCCCTGTAAAGCAGGGCTGGAGTTTGAGAGAAAGAAGCCGCACAAGAAACCCATCGATTTATATATTCATAGGACGAGTGCGCAGAGAGTCAGAGAAATGAGCTGAAATATCACTGTCCAATCACAAGCTTGGGGCCAGTCCGGGATGACCTGGACTCAGAGGAAGTGGCTTGAATGATGCTGGCCTTCAAACTGAGGACATCTACTGACAGAAAAAAGTACTGCAGTAAAAAGAAATCTCTAAATTGATGGCAAATATTGCAGATTTTTATTTTTTTTCCCAAGGACTTTTCATTTGTTTCTTATTATTAGCTGGAGTTCTGCTTTAAGGTTTAAGATAAATTGCTGGTTGTCTAACAATGTCAAATAAAAGAAGCTTGCTGGTGTTTGGAGTGTACATATCCCGATGTTTAGAATATAAACAGTGGAAAGAACAGAAGGCAGCCTTGGCCTGGATACAACATCGATGAGATAAACCGGAATATCAGCTCTGTTCTCTGTAAATGACAGACGTGCCAATGATATGCCAACGCTGACTGGTAAGAATTTCATCGCTCTCAGCCACACTTAAAGTGGAGTAAGGGAGAGTTTTACACCGATCAGCCATAACATTATGATTAAGTAGGTCCCGTTTTTTTCTGCCAAAAGACCTGTTGAGATACGGACTCTACCAGACCTATGAAGGTATGCTGTGGTACAGTGGTGGGGCGTGCATAAGGGGCGCATGGGCGCCGTCCCTTCTCTCCTGCCACTTCTCTATCACCATAGATAGATTCAAAACATTCCCTAAATCAAAGACTAGTCAACACAAAGGGTGCTGTCCGGGGGGGGGGGGGGGGGGGGGGGGTGTAAGGAGGGCACAATCATGGGCTCAGGAGGGCACAGTATAGGTTTTTGGACGCTTCCCGGGACACAACCGTATTGGGACAGTTTAGTAAAAAGAATGACTATCCCAGCAAACCTGGGACAGTTGGCAAGTATGTTGTAATGCAAGATTATTGTGGGGCCCCCCATGTATCTGGGGCCCCTGGTCAGTGCCCAGGAGTGCCCTTGAATTAAGATGGCCCTGAATCTATGGTCGCCACTGCCACCCCCTATTCAGGTGCTCGACCCCTTTCCGGGCACCGGGCACCTGAATTACAGCGGTGGGGTATTTTTTGGAGGAACCAGAGGCTCTAATAGGCGTCCAAATTGGTGAACAGCGGGCGCCATGCTGGGCGCTCGCTGTTCACTCGACGTTGTGTTAGGAAAGCGAATGAATATTCACTTTCCTAACACTTAACTGCCTCTCAGCCAATCAAGTGCTTGAGTCTGTTACCTGTCACCTGAGTGGCTGAATCGACAGGGGCTGTGATTGGACGCCTATCAGGTGCCCAGTTATAGCAGAGGACGGGAGAAGACATCAAGAAGGGTGGAGGACACCGCCGTGACGCCTGGGCGGGTGGTCGATGCACACTGGCAGCATTTGATGGGGGAACAGTAGTGGCATTGATGGGCACACTGGCACCAATTGATGGGAACAGTGTCAGCAATTGATGGGCACACTGGCAGCAATTGATGGGTACAGAAGTGGCAAATTGATGGGAAAAGTGTCAGTAATTGATGGGCACACTGGCACCAATTGATGGGAACAGTGTCAGCAATTGATGGGCACACTGGCAGCAATTGATGGGCACAGTAGCAGCAATTGATGAGCACAGTAGCGGCAATTGATGGGCACAGTAGCGGCAATTGATGGGCACAGTAGCGGCAATTGATGAGCACAGTGTCAGCAATTGATGGGCACAGATGTGGCAATTGATGGGCACAGTGGCAGCAATTGATGGGTACAGTAGCTGTGTTTGATGGCACAGTGGTGGCAATTTATGGGTACAGTGGCTGTATTAGATGGCACAGTGACAGAAATTGATGGCACAGTGGCTGTGTTTGATGGGCACAGTGGCAGCAATTAATGGCACAGTGACTGCATTTGATGGGCACAGTGGCTACGTTTGATGGGCACAGTGGCTGCGTTTGATGGGCACAGTGGCGGTAATTGATGGGAACAGTGGTGGTAATTGATGGGCACAGTAGCTGCGTTTGATGGGCACAGTGGCTGGGTTTGATGGGCACAGTGGCGGTAATTGATGGGCACAGTGGTGGTAATTGATGGACACAGTAGCTGCGTTTGATGGACACAGTGGCTGCAATTTATGGTTTTTATTTTCAGTTTGTTTGCGCCCCCCCCCCCAAAAAAAAAAATTGGAGCCACCACTGCTATGGTATCTGGCACCAATAGCCCTCAATAGCAGATCCTTTAAGTCCTGTAAGGTGTTGGGGGGGAGGGGCTTCCAAGGATAGGAGTTGTTTTTCCAGCACATCCCACAGATTGGATTAAGATCTGGAGAATTAGGAGGCCAAGTCAACACAGTAAACTTGTTATTGTGTTCCTCAAGCCATTCTTGGATTCATGGCCAGGCCAGGCCACCTTCCTCCATTGCTCCGTGGTCCAGCTCTGATGCTCACGTGTCCATTGTAGGGGCTTTTGGCTGTGGACACAGGTCAGCATCGACACCTTAAGCGGTCTGCGCCTGTGCAGCCCCATACGCAACAAACTGAGATGCACTGTGGAGTTCCCATGGGGTTCAGACTTGTTTTTCCAGCACATCCCATAGATGTTCGATTGGACAGAGATCTGGAGAATTTGCAGCAAAGTCAACACCTCAAACTCGTCGTGTTCCTCAAACCCTTCTTGAATTTATCAGACCAGGTCACCTTCTTTCATCCCTCTAGTTCTGATGCACACGTGCCCATTGTAGGCGCTTTTGGCTGTGGAGCCTAATAGGTCGGCATGGGCACCCTAATCAGTCTGTGACTACGCAGCTCCAAAGGCAACAAACTGAGATGCCCTGTAAGGCCTCAATGGATCGGCCTTGTTTTTTTTTTTTCAGCAGATCCCACAGATGCTCATTTGAGAGGAGATCTGGAGAATTTCGAGGGGACAAGTCAACACCGCACACTTGTTGTGTTCCTCAAACCATTCTTGGATTCATCAGACCAGGCCACCATCTTCCGGAGACCCGGAGATCATAAGGCTGCAGATGGACACAGCGCCGGTAGATCAAGTAGGGAGATTAGGACAGTGAAACATGCAGATGGACACAGTGAGGCTGCAAATGGGCACAGTGAGGCTGAGGCATGCAGATGGGCATAGTGAGGCTGCAAATGGGCACAGTGAGGCTGAGGCATGCAGATGGACACAGTGGACATGCAGATGGACACAGTGAGGCTGCAAATAGGCACAGTGAGGCTGAGGCATGCAGATGGACACAGCGAAGCTGGAAATGGGCACAGGGAGGCTGAGGCATGCAGATGGGCACAGTGAGGCTGAGACATGCAAATGGACACAGTGAGGCATGCAGATGGACACAGAGAGGCTGCAAATGGGAACAGTGAGGCTGAGGCATGCAGATGGGCATAGTGAGGCTGCAAATGGGCACAGTGAGGCTGAGGCATGCAGATGGACACAGCGAAGCATGCAGATGGACACAGTGAGGCTGCAAATAGGCACAGTGAGGCTGAGGCATGCAGATGGACACAGCGAAGCTGGAAATGGGCACAGAGAGGCTGAGGCATGCAGATGGGCACAGTGAGGCTGAGACATGCAAATGGACACAGTGAGGCATGCAGATGGACACAGTGAGGCTGCAAATGGGCACAGTGAGGCTGAGGCATGCAGATGGGCATAGTGAGTCTGAAAATAGGCACAGTGAGGCTAAGGCATGCAGGAGGGCACAGTGAGACTGATGCATGCAGATGGACACAGCAAAGCTGCAAATGGGCACAGTGAGGCTGAGGCATGCAGATGGGCACAGTGAGGCTGAGGCATTCAGATGGGCATAGTGAGGCTGCAAATGGGCACAGTGAGGCTCAGGCATGCAGATGGACACAGTGAGGCTGAGGCATGCAGATGGGTGCAGTGAGGCTGAGGCATGCAGATGGACACAGTGAGGCACAGTGAGGCATACAGATGGACACAGAGAGGTTGCAAATAGCAACAGTGAAGGCTGAGGCATGCAGATGGGCACAGTGAGGCTGAGTCATGCAGATGGGCACAATGAGGCTGCAAATGGGCGCAGTGAGGCTGGGGCATGCAGATGGGCATAGTGAAACACAGTGAGGCATGCAAATGGACAACAGTGAAGCTGCAAATGGACACAGTGAGGCTGCAAATGGGCACAGTGAGGCTGC
This sequence comes from Rana kukunoris, assembly GCA_029574335.1. Taxonomy (NCBI): domain Eukaryota; kingdom Metazoa; phylum Chordata; class Amphibia; order Anura; family Ranidae; genus Rana; species Rana kukunoris. Next base: position 15,694 of record JAJQKJ010002499.1, read on the forward strand.
AGATGGGCATTGTTGACCCTTTTCCACTTAAAGTAGCTGCTGCATTTCTCACCTTAGGCTTATAATCGAGTCAATACGTTTTCCCAGTTTTTGTGGTAAAATGAGGTGCCTCGGCTTATATTCGGGTCGGCTTATACTCGAGTATATACGGTATAAATGTAGGTATGTAATTTTTTTGTTGTTGTTGTTTTGGAGTTCTTCTTTACGTTGGCCCTGAATCCCAATTCCTTGGCAGTAGAGAAGTCGCAGGTTCAGACGGTAAACATGGGTGCGCTCTGTTTGTCCTTGGCACACCATTTTAAGGTGAAAGCCATTAGCAGTAATTGGCAGGTATGTAAGGTGTGGGGAGGAGCGGGTACCTTTGCCCTACATTGCAGAGGCTGTTTTGGATGGAATATTTGGCAGCACGTGTGCCCTTCAGGAAGTCGTCTTTGATACGGATAAACAAGTTGTTGTTGGAAGGAGGGCACACGCAGCACACGCAGCACACGCTGGAATTCTGAGAATAACCCAGGAGCAACTGGTCTCCATATGTGAAGGGCGACCCCAACCTATACAGCTGATCTGGCTGCCGTCACCAAGGCATTAATGGCGGCGGTTCTACAGCTGAGGTCCCCTCTTTGTAGCCCATGCAATCTCTGCTGTGCAATGGAATCCAGAGCAGCCAATCGGAATCCATCTCTACCCACTTCCATAAAGGGGGGCACTTACGCACCTTCCCGTCCAGGCCAATTTTCAGCTTTCAGCGCTGTCGCACTTTGAATGACAATTGCACCGTCATGCTACACTGTACCCAAACCATTTTTTTATCATTTTGTTCCCACAAATAGAGCTTTCTTTTGGTGGTATTTGATCACCTCTGCGATTTTTATTTTTTGCGCAACAACAAAAAAAAGACCGACAATTTTGAAAAAAGTTTTTATTTTTTTCTGTAATTTTTTTGTAAATAAGTACGTTTTCTTTTTCAATTATGGGCACTGATATGGCGGCACTGATGGGCACCGGTGAGGTGGCACTGATGGGCACTGATAAGGCGGCACTGATGGGCACTCATAGGCGGCACTGATTGGCATTCATAGGCTGCACCCATGGGCGGCACTTATGGGTGGCACAGATGGGCACTGATAGGTGGGCACTGTGCATGGATGGACACTGAGGGGTGGCACTGATGGCATCATTTGTTTATTTACTAATTTGTGCCAGCCAGTGCCCATGTTGCCAGTCAGTGCCCATTTGTGGGCACTGATTGGCATCTACTGTGCTCATTTTTGTTATAATTTTTTTTATTGTTGCCCCCTTCCCTGGTGGTCCTGTGTGGGAATCCGAGGGGGGGCTGCGCTGATAAACAATCAGCGCGAACCCCCCCCTGTCAGGAGAGCCGCCGATCGGCTCTCCTCTACTCGCGTCTGTCAGACGTGAGTGAGGAAGAGCCGATCAATGGCTCTTCTTGTTTACATTGTGATCAGCCGTGATTGGACATGGCTGATCAAGTGGTAAAGAGTCTCCGCCGGAGGCTCTTTACCGAGATCAGAGATGCGGGTTGTCAGAGACTGACACCCCGCATCTCCGATCGCCACGCTGCGCGCCCCCAGAGGCGCGCGCCAGCATATTATCCTACTGGACATCAACAGACGTCCAGTCAGGATAACACAACCACTTCCCGGACGTCAATATACTATTGACCAGGCGGGAAGTGGTTAAAGTGACAATAGGGGGATGGCACTTGGCAAGTCACAGTTGACCTTTGCTTTGCCTAAATCAGGGATCCTGAAACTATGGCCCTCCAGCTGTTGTAGAACTACATATCCCATGAGGCATTGTAACACACTGACATTCACAGACATGACTAGGCATGATGGGAATTGTAGTTCCTGAACAACTGGAGGGCCGTAGTTTGAAGACCCCTGGTCTAAATATTCAATCAATTCCATTAATCATCAATAAACCTAGTCTTCGTCAATAGCACCCAAATACATTAAATCCTTCAGCATTCCCATAGCCTTTGTGAATAAGTGCAGAAATGTGTCTGATATATGTATTTCCTATGATCAACAGCGCCATCTAGTGGCCATAATGCAATTATTTTCCGGTTGCAGTATTTCAAATAAAAAAAAAATTAGTCACAATTCTGCAGAGAAACCAATCAGCTTCTAAACCTCAGCTCTAGCAATACAGCCTGGAAGCTGATTGGTTTCGTTGCAGAATTGTGACTAATTTTGCCCTCTCTAGCTTTTGTAAATAAACCCCAATACGAGCATTATTCGCAACGGATTTGGGATCGCAGTGGCATTCACACAGCAAATGTTTTTATAAATAGAACCCCAAAGTGTAACTTTCCCCAACTAGAAAATGTAAATATATATATATTGATATATATATATATATATATATATATATATTTTTATAGTACAAAATGTAAATATATATATATATATAATAGTACATAATGTAAATGAATACATAAATGTATATAAATATATACAAAATGTAATTAAATACATAAATATAACTTTGTTAAATATGACTTACCCCAAGTACAAAATGTAAATAAATTCAAATAAAAAAAATATTATATATATATATTTAATTTATAGACATTTGTAGTACATAAAGAAAATAAATATATTTATGTAATTTTTTTTATAGTACAAAATGTAAATAAATACATAAATAAATATATAGATATATCTATATCTATCTATATCTATAGATAGATATAGATATATCTATATATATATATAGATATATATATAATCTATATATATATTTATTTATTTGTATTTTATAGTACATGCGTATTCTTCTACATATCCTTCCCACATCTATCTATCTATCTATCTATCTATCTATCTATCTATCTATCTATCTATCTATCTATCTATCTATCTATCTATCTATCTATCTATCTATCTATCTATCCTTCCCATATCTACACTTTGCACCCTTACACATTTTTACATGGGAGCTAGCCCCCTTTCACACTTGTAGGACTTTAAAGTTGTGCGATTTTACCGCGATTTTGCGGCCGCGATTTTACCGCGATTTTGCCGCGATTCGCGGCCACGATTTCAATGAATGCCTGGGTAAGTGGCATCAAAATCGGACCAAAGTAGTGCAAGGACTACTTTGAAGTAGGCACAACTTAGGTCCCTTTCACACTTGTAAGACTTCAAAGTCGCGCGATTTTACCGCGATTTTGCCGCGATTCGCGGCCGCGATTTCAATGAATGCCTGTGTAAGTGGCATCAAAATTGGACCAAAGTAGTGCAAGGACTACTTTGAAGTCGGCACTACTTAAAGTCGTGCCAGTATGAATGGTGTTCATTGAAAGTCATGGAGAATGACTTGTCATACGATTTTGCAGTCCAAAATCGTGAGACAAGTCGTATAAATGTGAAAGGGGCCTTACACAGGCATTCAATAAAATCGCGGCCGCGAATCGCGGCATAATCGCGATGAAATCGCATCCGCGAAATTGCTGTAAAATCGCGCGACTTTGAAGTCGTACAAGTGTGAAAGGTGTCTTAAGCCACCCAGGACTTTTTTCACTCTTTTAAATGTATTTCCCATTGGGGCGCATTGGCTAATGCCCTTTTTTAATATGCTCTTACCAAAGCAAACCCATCTCTCCTCCGTGTTCTTTGTTGTACAGTAATCTCTAGCAACCAATCAACAAGCAGAAGACATGTGCTGTAACCTCTATTAAATAATTAGTGAGCCGTAATGTATGCTGTAACCTCCAGCAGCCAGTCATCATTAAAGTGTCACTAAAGGATTTTTTATTTTTTTTTCCTTTACAACTCCTTTAGGCTGCATTCACATCTAGGCGACAAGTAACGCCGCGTACGCGGCTTTACTTGCCGCGATTCGATTCTTTTTTTTTTTTTAACAAATTCTCTCCATTGATGTCTATGGCCGAACGCCAATGTCGCCTGAAAAAAAGGGTCCGGGACTTTTTTTCAGGCGGCAGGCGTACGGTGTTTCAGAGATGTGAACCATCTCTATAGACATCAATGGAAATTCGCCCCTCCAGCGGCACGAGCGTCGGGCGTCGGGCGTTTTGTCGCCTAGATGTGAATGGAGCCTTAAGCGATGATGATACACTGTAAACTCTCGCAATTGCTGCCTGGTCTGATTCATTAGCTGCTATTTATTGAGTGTCTCATAGCAGGTGGAGAGCGGAATTGCATGGGGGGGGGGGGGCAATAAAATGTTTGCCCAGTGTCCAATCAATATTAAAGACGGACCTGCTGTGCTCATGTATGTTGGCAAAGAAGAGGAAGACAGGAGAGAGCAGAGAGGTGACCTTATCAATGAGTTGCTGCTCCTTTACTGTCCAATCAGTGGCGGAGGCGGACAATGACACAGCTCAAGAGAAAAGTCAGGTCACCAACAACCTGGCTTTGCTGTCTGTCAGGCTGGGTCAATCTTAAGACTGGACGTGCAACAATGCAAATTTTTTAACATGTAAAAGATATGAATGTCACCTGGAATTCAGGTACGAGCGATGATGTGCGGTAACCCAACTTAGGTGACTTTCAACTTTGGATTTGTACCCATGATCTAATTTCGAACTGTGTTGTCACATCATCGCTGTATGTAATCAATGATTACATAATCCTTTATAAGAAATAAAAAGATGACGTGACGCAGGAGGCGTACCTGCTCTTGTTTTTCAGGAGGAAGGTTGCCGATGTGTACCGGGAGGAATGAGCTCAGAGCAGCAGAATGTTCCCAAACACGTCTGATCTTTACTACACGCCACATTCCACAGCACCTCTCCAAGTCTCCGTATGGAAGTCATTTACCCCATTTACTGCTACCGGGACCGTCCATAGGAACATTCCATACATACATCCAACGCAAACCAAATGTCAGCCCAATAAAAGACTCGTCTCGTGTTCATTTTTTATAATTTTGCAACTTTACCACGAGTGATAAACCAAATCAGTACAACCATAAATTATGGCAGGGGTTCAACTTACCAGATATATGGGGCTTCAAATGCAGCCCCCGATTTCACCAAAGTAATCTTAAAAAAATATCAATAAATAAATAAATAATATAATAAATACATATTGTAAATAAAATAATAAAAATAATTTAAAAAATATAAAAAAAAATATGTTTTTTTCAAACGCAATTTTTTGGTAAAAATATAGGGCCAGATTCACAGAGCGATTACGCCGGCGTTACAGGAGATGCGCAGCGTAAAGTCCAAATCTGCGCATGCGTATCGATGCGCCGCATCCCCAAAACGATATACGCATGAAATCTAATTTTTTTCGACCGCCGTAATTTCGATAGACCGGCGTATCCGTCCGCGCAAAACTGCGCTAGACACACCATTGATTTGCTATTCAAATATGCAAATGAGGGAGTTACGGGGATCTACAAAAGTAAGTTGGTGCAGCGCAGGCTACGCGCTGTGCGCAACAGCTGCACGTCCTGTCTAAAATTAGTCCATAGAAAAGGTGGAATAAAATTAGACAATTCGTCTACATGTCAGCTAAAGCAACACTGTTAGTGAGGAGCTGAGCAGTCACACTTGCTGCACAACAAACTGTATGCCAACATGCCAGTGGCATCCATGCTCATAGCTATACTACTGACTTTAGATGAGCAAAGAAGGAGGAGGGCACTGAGGAGGGCACTGAGGAGGGCACGGAGGAAGGCACGGAGGAGGGCACGGGAGAGGATTTTTTTTTTCCAAAAATGTTTTATTTGTTTTTATAAACATTAAAAAAAAAAATATACATACATATATACATCAATACATAACATACATACAAATTACAAACACGGTCTCACTATCTTTCAATAGCCCTTTAAAACCTTGATGGATATAATCAGAGCTTTTTTTCTCAGAAAATAGGTACAGGAACTCAACCACGACCCGTTCAGATTTCACAAACAGTAGAAGGGTCTTAAAGGGGCATTAAATACCAGAATTGCATTACATACAGAGTGCAGAGTTCAGGGGGGTTACAAAGCTGTCACTTGTAAACACAGAAACCAGACTTCTGTGTTTAGAAGTGATTGTGGTGAGCAGGCACCAAAGGGTCTGAGCCAAAGGTGGTGGAACTGAGTTCCCCCAAGTTCCCCCAGAAAAAAAGCCCTGGATATAATAATCTAATCTGATACAAGCCCCTCACTCTTCACTTGATATATCACACATGCATAGACATCTATGGCATGAGTGATTCTGAGGTGTCTCGCATCTTCAGATTCACCCCTCATGCCATCCTGGAATTAACCACAACCTTCAGGAGGACATCAGCAGCCCAACACATGACACCACCCATGACACCCATGACAGCTACATATACAATCCTAGCCCCATCCCCACAGATTTTCGAACAGAACATGTATGGGGACAGCTGGCTGGTTGGTGAGTGACATGGGTGGCAGGCATGACTGTCCCCCCCCCCATGATGCTGAAATCACAAGGGGCACATGCACTACTAACATCCTCCTGTCTTATCCCTTCAGGGTGACTCTGCATATGCACTGGGACCCCATCTCATGACTCCTATACGGAACCCCCCATGGTACCCTGTTGTATTCCCCAAACTATGTATGCCAGATCATCGGTGCATGTTGCATGCTGCACAACTTCGCAGTGAGAAAGGGCCTGGAGATTGACATAAGTGATGACCTGACCCCCGAACCAGACAATCCCCTCCTAACCGAGGCTACCCCGTCTTCTGAGGGAAGAGCAGCCAGTAGACAGCTCACATTAGGCATATTTGCCCGTTAAACACACACATTAATCATGGCACAATGAGAATGCATGCATGCACACCACTGTGGTCCCTAGCACACACACCCCACATCCTCATCACATTGGATTGGCACAAGTTCACCATGCAGGACTTGTGAGCAGCAACACCACGCCACGGCTCCAATTATGTCACTGTACATTCATACACCATTCACACGGACCTGAGGATCACTTCTCCACCACAAATGAGGGTGACACCCCTTTTCCGGCAGGAATGTCACCCCACATTCCAAAATCATTCACAAACAGAACCAAAAAAAAAATACAAAAATGACCAGCAAAAATAAAAAAATGCCCAGCAAAAATATAATAAAAAAAAAACACAACAAAGAAAACACAGAAAAGACAAAAATCACTCTGCAAAACAGTCCCCAAATATCTCAAAGACACGTCACGTCACAAACAAACAAACGCTAATAAACAACAGAACAAAAGCACCTTGCTGTATAGGGAGGGATACAAAGGGATGTACTTTTGCAAAGGAAGTGCGTTTGTCTCTGTCTATTTATGCTGTCTGCGTAGTTCACTAAGTTGCCCAGGTCCACTTCCAATTTCACTGATTGCGCCGTTCCCCAAGTTGTGAGCATGTGCACAGAGGTGCTGACCATGGTCTTCTTCATGTGCGCATGCGCGATCCGGCCGGCCCTTCATTTGCATGGGGTCACGGCTCATTTCAATGAAACACGCCCACGTCCTTTCCAATTTGAATTACTCCGCCTTACGCCTCAGGAATTACGTTGCACCGGCGCAAATTTCTGCGCAAATACTACGAGGATACGGTGATTGCGCCTCTACATTGAGCCGTTCTAACGTAAAGGAGGTGCGCTACGCCGCTCAAAATATGCGCCAATGTACCTAAATATGGCCCATACTTTTTTGATTTTTTTTTTTGGGCAAAAAAAAAACTCAATACATAACCCAATTTTTTGGGGTAAAAAATAAAAGATGATGATACGCCGAGTAAATAGATAACAATAAATAATATAATAAATACAAACTAATAAAAAATAAATCATAATAATGATAATAATAATAATAACCATAACCATAGTAAAAATCAGGGCCGCTGATAAGGCAGTACAACTGGTCCGGTTGTACCGGTCTCAGGCCTCATGAAGTTAAAAAAAGAAATGGATTTTACTAGACCACACCCCCCACTCCTACTTAATTACCAGGACTTAAATAATTACATTTCCCAGGGCCCCATCAGTTCAACAAGACTTGTTTACCAGGACTTACATTTCTTAGACCCATCAGTTCAACAGGACCAGAGCCGCTATCAGGAATTATGAAATTAAGAAGTGGGGGGGGGGGGGGGTGGGCTGTCGAGAATTGAGAAAATTGAAAAGTATATATAATGTATAATGTTGCAAAACCCATTAATTCTCCAGGGCCTGTGCTTAAAATGATTCGGGGGGGGGGGGGGGTACAGGCAGTACACCTGAAAGGGGCCGGAGGTCCCCAGCGGCCCGGATGGCAACCCCCCCTTTTTTATATATATTGAAGGTTGCCACCCAGGGGGGCCGTGAATTGAGAAGCGGGGGATGCTGCCACCGCAAATTGAGGTCGTGGGGCTGATGAAAAAACAAAAGGAGGGATTGCCCTGGGGACCTCTGGGTCCCTTACAAAAAATAATATATATATAAAAAAAATTATAAAAAAAGGGGGGGGGGGGAAGCCATCCTGGGGACCTCTGGGCCCTTTAATAAAAAAATTAAATAAAAACAATACATATAATTAAAAAAAAAAAAATTATAAAAAAAAGGGGACCACTGGGCCCTTTAATAAAAATAAAAAAATATATAAAAAAAATTAAAAATATTTTTTTTTTATAAAAAGAAGGGGGGTTGCCATCCGGGGCCTTGGGGACCTCTGGGCTCTTTAACCACTTGATACCCGCACGCCGTCATATGACGTCCAGAACGGGGACCTGTTATCCCAGGTGGACTTCATATGACGTCCTAGGCTTTGCGGGGGGAAATCTCAATGATGCCTGCACCCAGAGGGATTAATTTTTTTTTACCAAAAATAAGTAGAAGAATACGTATCGGCCTAAACTGAGGAAAAAAAATGTTTTATAGATTTTTTGGGGATATTTATTATAGCAAAAATGAAAAAATATAGAATTTTTTTCAAAATTGTCGCTCTATTTTTGTTTATAGCGCAAAAAAAAAAAAACGCAGAGGTGATCAAATACCACCAAAAGAAAGCTCTATTTGTGGGGAGAAAAGGACGCTAATTGTGTTTGGGAGCCACGTCGCACGCCCGCGCAATTGTCAGTTAAAGTGACGCAGTTCCGAATCGCAAAAAGGGGCAAGGTCCTTAATCTGCATAATGGTTCGGATCTTAAGTGCTTAACCACTTAAGGACCGCCTACTACACATTTACATAGACAGAATGGCATGGCTGGGCACATCAACGTATATATACGTTGATTTTAGTACCCAGCCGTGGGTCACGGGCGCTCCCATGACCCTGGTCCGAAGCTCCAGGACCGTGACCGCGGGACTCGCGGACCCGATCGACGCTGCAGTGCGGCGATCGGTCCCCGGAGCTGAAGAACGGGGAGAGCCGTGTGTAAACACGGCTTCCCCGTGCTTCTCTGTGGCCCGCAGCATCGATCACATCATCCCTGCTATAGGGGGACGCGATCGATGACGTCACACCTACAGCCACACCCCCCCTACAGTAGTAAACACACACACAGGGAACACTCAAAGTCACAGCGCCACCTTGTGGTTAACTCCCAAACTGCAACTGTCATTTCCACAGTAAACAATGCAATTTAAATGCATTTTTTGCTGTGAAAATGATAATTGTCCCAAAAATGTGTCAAAATTGTCCGAAGTGTCCGCCATAATGTCGCAGTCACGAAAAAAAATCGCTGATCGCCGCTATTAGTAGTAAAAATTTTTTTTTTATAAAAATGCAATAAAACTATCCCTTATTTTGTAAACGCTATAAATTTAGCGCAAACCAATCGATAAACGCTTATTGCGATTTTTTTTTTACCAAAAATATGTAGAAGAATACGTAACGGCCTAAACTGAGGAAAAAAAATGTGTTTTTATATATTTTTGGGGGATATTTATTATAGCAAAAAGTAAAAAATATTGCATTTTTTTTTAAATTGTCGCTCTATTTTTGTTTAAAGCGCAAAAAATAAAAACTGCAGAGGTGATCAAATACCACCAAAAGAAAGCTCTATTTGTGGGGAAAAAAGGACGCCAATTTTGTTTGGGAGCCACGTCGCACCACCGCGCAATTGTCAGTTAAAACGACGCAGTGCCGAATCGCAAAAAGGGGCAAGGTCCTTTAGCTGCATTTTGGTCCGGGTCTTAAGTGGTTATGGAAGGACCTCCATGACTAAGCCCTGAGGGTGGGAACAAAATATGTTGAAATAGCCTAATATTAAAGAGAAATTAATTCCAAGGTGCAAGTAGATGCATGCTCTGCTCATGCGTGGAATCCGATGGTCTGCAATCGCCATGAAGCACCAGGAGTGCAACGTCATTCTGGACCATCAAGTCAAAAATACTTCATAAAATATCATTTTGAAAGAGGAAGGTGCTTTTTACTTTTCAGAACATACAGTCTGGTGAAAATGATTTAGTTGCAGACTGAGTAACAAACCGCGAGAGAGTTTTGATGACAAAAGTGTTCTTGCTTCAAATCACGTGTTCTTCAAAAAGCTTTGTGATCTTATCTGTGGTGATTGTGCATGCATAGACAGAATACACATTGTTACTTCACAACCAGGGGAACGGTTTTAGGAAGTTGGTCAATAAACCATAAAGAAAAAAAGTTTTACTAATTTATTATTATATTTATTTATATTTATATGTATTATTATTATATTATTATTATTAATTAAAAATGTGTTGCTTATAAACAATAAGAAAATAGATTTGGATAGGGTTCGTACTACCACCCATACCTTTCCCCTCCCCTCCCTATAAAAGAGCGGAGCTCCACCCTAAAGTGAAGTTCCGCTGATCGGAAAGCTCCCCCCTTCCGGTGTCACATTTGAAACCTTTCGGGGGGAGGGGGGTGCAGATACCTGTGACAGGTATCTGCACCCACTTCCGGCCACACGTCTCTGGCAAAAGATGTTTTTTTTTCTGACATCCCGTCGCCCACCCCCCCCCCCCCCCCCGTTGTGTGCTGGGAACACCCGGCTCCCAGCACACAGTGGGAGACAATCGGCGGGCGCAGCGCGACTCGCGCATGCGCCGTAGGGAACCGGGCAGTGAAGCCGGAGCGCTTCACTTCCTGGTTCCCTCACCGTGGATGGAGGGGGGAGCAGCAGGGTGAAGAGCGAACGCTCGTCCTCTGCTGCGGACGCCGCTGGACTCCAGGACAGGTAAGTGTCCTAATATTAAAAGTCAGAAGATGCAGTATTTGTAGCTGCTGGCTTTTAATATTTTTTTTTTGAGCGGACATCCGCTTTATAAAAGGTGGAATTAATAAAAAAATATATATATATATTTTATATATATATATATTTTTGTTTGTTGTTGTGGTTGTTGTTCTTAGAAATAATTTTATTTTTAGAAGAGCAAACAAGATGTAATTAATGTTGCTTAAATAATGGGCGTACAAGGATATGGATTGTAAGTAGATAATGCAATGTACTGTTGTGAATTTGTATGATGAAGTGTATCTTGATAAAAAAAAATATATTATAAAAAAATATATGTTGTTGTTTTTATTATTATTATTATTATTATTCATTTTTTTTAAATGTATTTATTTTTATATGTATTATTATTATTTACTAATATGTTGTTATTATTATTATTATTATTCATTTTTTACATTTAGTTTTATATGTATTATTATTTATAAATATGTTATTATTATTTCTATTATTATTATTATTATTATTATTTTTCATTTTTTCATGTATTTATTCTTATATGTATGATTGTTATTATTATTTTTTTTAAATGTATTTATTTTTATATGTATTATTATTATTATTTACTAATATGTTATTATTATTATTCATTTTTTACATTTAGTTTTATATGTATTATTATTTATAAATATGTTATTATTTCTATTATTATTATTATTCATTTTTTTAAATGTATTTATTTTTATATGTATTAATGTTATTATTATTCATTTTTAATGTATTTTTTTATTATTATTATTATTATTATTATTATTATGTTGTTGTTATTATTATTGTTATTATTATTAATACATTTTTAAATGTATTTAATTGTATATGTATTATTATTATTGTTTAATAATATGTTATTATTATTAAAAAAATATTGATGTCACAGTTAATAAAGGATAAGAAATGGGAAATCAGGCACATGGCACTTTGGGGCAGATTCACACAGAAATGGATTATCGTAGAGTATCAGAAATACACTACGCCGCCGTTTTTTACCTGGCTTTACGTGGAATTCAGGTAGATTTAGTCCAGTAAACTACGGCGGCGTAGTGTATTTCTCCCGTCGCAATCCATCTGCGCGAGTAGGGGGCGTGAATCATTTAAAATAGGCGCGTTCCCGCGGCGATCGATCTGCGCATGCTCCGTTCGCAAATTTCCCGCCGTGCATTGCGCGAAATCACGTCGTGACGTCATTCGTTGTTTAGGTAGCGTCGTTTACGGGCGATCCTAGTTCCGAACGAGTTACGTAAACAAAAAAAAAATTAAATAAATTCGAAGCGGGAACGACGACCATACTTAACATGGGCTACGTAACGTTAAAGCAGCAAAAAGCTGCTCTAACATTACGTACAAAAAAATAGACGAAAGTGATTGCGACGACCACTCGTATCTTCGGGAATCGCCGTAAAAAAACATTTGCATATCCCGACGCATCAAAACGACGCAAACTCCTCCCAGCGGCCGCAAATAGATGGCAGCGTAGATCCGAAGGCTTACGAAGACGTAAGCCTCTCGGATCGAAGCCCGAAGCCGCCGTATCATGGTTTGAGGATTCCAACTAGTGATACGGCGCGCGAAATTTGAAATTACTCCTGTCTAACACCAGTTAGACAGGCGTAATTGCTTTATGAATCTGGGCCTTTAAATATAACAGGTGGGGTTACTGGGGTTCATTTATTTTTTTTCCTTCTCAAGGGAAAGTTGTGGTAGAGGAGGGAAGAGAGAAGAAAAATTAGGAGGATGTAGGATAGACCCATTGTCAATGTATGATGCGTTTTATTTTAAATTTAATTTATATATGCTTATTGGAAATATATTGAAAGCTATATCTGTTTATAAAAATGTAATAAAAACAAGTTTAAAATATTATTATTATTATTCATTTTTTAAATGTATTTATTTTTATTATTATTATTATTATGTTGTTATTATTATTCATTTTTTTTTACATTTATTTAATTGTATATGTATTATTATTATTATTTAGTTCCAATTATGTTTATTGATTTTTTTTTTTTTTTTTTACAAACAGTACAAAAGTATCTCATGTATCATACATTATTGAACTCGATCAAGGACCCATACATCAGTGTTATTATTATTTCTTCATATGTTATTATTATTATTCCTTTTTACAGTTATTTGTATTTATTTATAAAAGTTTTATGAAAAGTTTATTAAAAAGCTTAATTTTGTTTTTGTTTTATTTTACAATTTTGCATGTTTTTGTATATTTTTTCTTTATTAAGAAAAACAGAATAAAAAAATATGTTTAACCCCTTCCCCTCTCACATCTGTACATCTTCTAAGGAACCAGAAAACATGGACCAGTTTTTTTGTTGATACCTTGTATAATACGTCTATTTTTTATTTATTTTTTTCAGAACAAACAAGACTTTATTTTGGTGACATTGTCTTTCAAAAAATGTTTATAGATTGTTTAGAAAATAAAACAAACATATGTTAAAAATAAATAAATAAAAAATATGAATTTCATATTCAGTTCACTCAAAAGTGATATATAAAAAAATATATAAAAATCTCCAGGGATGGTGGGAACCCCTCATAATGGACACAGCAGGAGTACAGACCCGGGAACTCAGCACAGGGATGGTGGGAACCCCTCATAATGGGCACAGCAGGAGTACAGACCCGGGAACTCAGCACAGGGATGGTGGGAACCCCTCATAATGGACACAGCAGGAGTACAGACCCGGGAACTCAGCACAGGGATGGTGGGAACCCCTCATAATGGACACAGCAGGAGTACAGACCCAGGAACTCAGCACAGGGATGGTGGGAACCCCTCATAATGGACACAGCAGGAGTACAGACCCGGGAACTCAGCACAGGGATGGTGGGAACCCCTCATAATGGACACAGCAGGAGTACAGACCCGGGAACTGAGCACAGGGATGGTGGGAACCCCTCATACTGGACACAGCAGGAGTACAGACCCGGGAACTCAGCACAGGGATGGTGGGAACCTCTCATAATGGACACAGCAGGAGTACAGACCCGGGAACTCAGCACAGGGATGGTGGGAACCCCTCATGATGGGCACAGAAGGTGTACAGACCAGTGAACTCAGCACAGGGATGGTGGGAACCCCTCATAATGGACACAGCAGGAGTACAGACCTGGGAACTCAGCACAGGGATGGTGGGAACCCCTCATGATGGGCACAGAAGGTGTACAGACCAGAGAACTCAGCACAGGGATGGTGGGAACCCCTCATAATGGGCACAGCAGGAGTACAGACCCAGGAACTTAGCACAGGGATGGTGGGAACCCCTCATAATGGGCACAGCAGGTGTACAGACCCAGGAACTTAGCACAGTGATGGTGGGAACCCCTCATAATGGGCACTGCAGGTGTACAGACTCGGGAACTGAGCACAGTGATGGTGGGAACCCCTCATAATGGGCACTGCAGGTGTACAGACTCGGGAACTGAGCACAGGGATGGTGGGAACCCCTCATAATGGACACAGCAGGAGTACAGACCCGGGAACTCAGCACAGGGATGGTGGGAACCTCTCATAATGGACACAGCAGGAGTACAGACCCGGGAACTCAGCACAGGGATGGTGGGAACCCCTCATGATGGGCACAGAAGGTGTACAGACCAGTGAACTCAGCACAGGGATGGTGGGAACCCCTCATAATGGACACAGCAGGAGTACAGACCTGGGAACTCAGCACAGGGATGGTGGGAACCCCTCATGATGGGCACAGAAGGTGTACAGACCAGAGAACTCAGCACAGGGATGGTGGGAACCCCTCATAATGGGCACAGCAGGAGTACAGACCCAGGAACTCAGCACAGGGATGGTGGGAACCCCTCATAATGGGCACAGCAGGTGTACAGACCCAGGAACTTAGCACAGTGATGGTGGGAACCCCTCATAATGGGCACTGCAGGTGTACAGACTCGGGAACTGAGCACAGTGATGGTGGGAACCCC
Organism: Rana kukunoris; assembly: GCA_029574335.1. Classification (NCBI taxonomy): domain Eukaryota; kingdom Metazoa; phylum Chordata; class Amphibia; order Anura; family Ranidae; genus Rana; species Rana kukunoris. The sequence continues at coordinate 30,855 of JAJQKJ010002499.1, forward strand.
TCATAATGGGCACTGCAGGTGTACAGACTCGGGAACTGAGCACAGTGATGGTGGGAACCCCTCATAATGGGCACTGCAGGTGTACAGACTCGGGAACTGAGCACAGGGATGGTGGGAACCCCTCATAATGGGCACAGCAGTTGTGTAGACCACCCGGTTGTCACCCCCCACCCAGTGATATATCCGTTTTGGGAGGACTGACCCTTTAACCAACATGCTGTTTTTTCTCTTCTGGTTACAACTGGTTGTGGATGTTCTTCGTGGTCGTTCTCCGGAATGTGAAATCTCAGAGTTGCGAAATTTGAGGTGCAGAAGAAAAACAATATCTTCCTCTGCTAGTTCAGGCCTGTCCTGTGTGATAAACATTCGCCGTTGCTGCTCTCGCTCCATTCTGCACGCACTCTGTGTTGGGAGAAGTTCAACCGTGTGAAAGTCAAACCGCTTTCCTTCCTACGCAGAAATAATTTTGTTGAAAATGAAGAAAGGTGCACAGTAGGGGGGCGATACTGAAATGGGTTATACTGCACACTGTGAGCACAGGTGTCAGTGGATGCATTATTACCCCCAGCACAGGTGTCAGTGGATGCATTAATAACCCCCAGCACAGGTGTCAGTGGATGCATTAATAACCTCCCAGCACAGGTGTCAGTGGATGCATTAATAACCCCCAGCACAGGTGTCAGTGGATGCATTAATAACCCCCAGCACAGGAGTCACAGTGGATGCATTAATAACCCCCAGCACAGGTGTCAGTATACGCAATAATAACCCCCAGCACAGGTGTCAGTGGATGCATTAATAACCCCCAGCACAGGAGTCACAGTGGATGCATTAATAACCCCCAGCACAGGTGTCAGTGGACGCATTAATAACCTCCAGCACAGGTGTCAGTGGATGCATTAATAACCCCAGCACAGGTGTCAGTGGATGCATTAATAACCCCCAGCACAGGTGTCAGTGGATGCATTAATAACCCCCAGCACAGGTGTCAGTGGATGCATTAATAACCCCCAGCACAGGAGTCACAGTGGATGCATTAATAACCCCCAGCACAGGTGTCAGTATACGCAATAATAACCCCCAGCACAGGTGTCAGTGGATGCATTATTACCCCCAGCACAGGTGTCAGTAGACGCATTATTACCCCCAGCACAGGTGTCAGTGGATGCATTAATAACCCCCAGCACAGGTGTCAGTGGATGCATTATTACCCCCAGCACAGGTGTCAGTGGATGCATTATTACCCCCAGCACAGGTGTCAGTGGATGCATTAATAACCCCCAGCACAGGTGTCAGTGGACGCATTATTACCCCCAGCACAGGTGTCAGTAGATTATTACCCAGCATTAGTGGATGCATTACCCCAGCACAGGTGTCAGTGGATGCATTATTACCCCCAGCACAGGTGTCAGTGGATGCATTAATAACCCCCAGCACAGGTGTCAGTGGATGCATTAATAACCCCCAGCACAGGTGTCAGTGGATGCAATAATAACCCCCAGCACAGGTGCCAGTATACGCAATAATAACCCCCAGCACAGGTGTCAGTGGATGCAATAATAACCCCCAGCACAGGTGTCAGTGGATGCAATAATAACCCCCAGCACAGGTGTCAGTGGATGCATTAATAACCCCCAGCACAGGTTTCAGTGGACGCATTAATAACCTCCAGCACAGGTGTCAGTTTACAGATTAATAACCCCCAGCACAGGTGTCAGTATACGCAATAATAACCCCCAGCACAGGTGTCAGTAGATGCATTAATAACCCCCAGCACAGGTGTCAGTTTACGGATTAATAACCCCCAGCACAGGTGCCAGTATACGCAATAATAACCCCCTGCAGAAATGTCAGTAGATGCATTAATAACCTCCAGCACAGGTGTCAGTGGATGTATTAATAACCCCCAGCACAGGTGCCAGTATACGCAATAATAACCCCCAGCACAGGTGTCAGTGGATGCATTAATAACCCCCAACACAGGTGCCAGTATACGCAATAATAACCCCCAGCACAAATGTCAGTAGATGCGTTAATAACCCCCAGCACAGGTGCCAGTATACGCAATAATAACCCCCAGCACAGGTGTCAGTATACGCAATAATAACCCCCAGCACAGGTGTCAGTGGATGCAATAATAACCCCCAGCACAGGTGTCAGTGGATGCATTAATAACCCCCAGCACAGGTGCCAGTATACGCAATAATAACCCCCAGCACAGGTGTCAGTGGATGCAATAATAACCCCCAGCACAGGTGTCAGTGGATGCATTAATAACCTCCAGCACAGGTGTCAGTAGGCGCATTAATAAAACCCAGTATTGGTGTTAGCGATTGTAAGAGTAGCCCTCAGCATAGGTGTCAGTGGATGCCCAAAAAACATCCAGCACAGGTGTCCAGCCACAAAGCGCCTCTGCGCCCAGGGCATGTGTGCCTTCTGCTCACCCCTTGTCCCAGGCTTGGCTATACCATGACCTGGACAAATGAGAACCTTCACAGATATTTAGTACTGAGTCTTGACACATGATAAATCAGGTTCAGAACAAGGAGCCTACAGTGGGTGTGTTTGGGAACACCTAGTTTTGGACTATAAACAGGAAAACAGGTTCCCGCATTACCAGTGCAGCATCCTCCTATTATAGAGATTAGCTCTTCTGTAGTCAGTGGAGCAGGGGTTGATTGCTTAGGTCTGCTCAGTGTTTCACAGGCTGCTGTTCTGTCCCCCCCCGACTTAAGTATAGTGGGAGGGACAACATTATTTATGGAATTCCAGACAATCCCTGGGATGTGTGCCCAGAAGGTGAGAGGGAGCCCATAAAGAGTCTGAGGCCTGCAGTGTTCCTAGGTTCATAGGAGACCTCTATGCAGGGGCTCCTATGAAGACCCTGAGGTCCCAGCTGGACTTAGTGGTGTAGGATATTCGCAGATCTATTTCCCAGGGATCAAGTAGGAAGCTCACAGGAGAGCTCTAGGAGGAAGTTGGTGGCAAAGAGCCCAACTGCCCTATGGTGGTCTACATCTCCCTTTGCAGATCCATTGTCCAGGGATCAAGTTGGGTCAGGAGGAAGTGGACTGGAGGTGGACTGGGGATGGACTGGAGGTGGATTGGAGGTGGCCTGGGGGTGGACTAGGGTGGGACTGGAGGTGAACTGGGGATGGACTAGGGTGGAACTGGAGGTGAACTGTAGTTGGACTGGAGGTGGACTGGGGGTGGACTGGGGATGAACTGGAGGTGAACTGGGGGATGGACTGGAGGTGGACTAGGAGTGAACTGGAGGTGGACTGGAGGGGAACTGGTGGTGGACTAATGGGGGACTGGGGGTGGACTTGTGGTGGACTGGGGGGAACTTGGGGTGGACTGGGGGGGAACTGGGGATGGACTGGAGGTGAACTGGGGGATGGACTGGAGGTGGACTAGGAGTGAACTGGAGGTGGACTGGTGGTGGACTAATGGGGGACTGGGGGTGGACTTGTGGTGGACTGGGGGGAACTTGGGGTGGACTGGGGGGGAACTGGGGGTGGACTGGAGGTGGACTGGGAGTGGACTGGAGGTGGACTGGGGGGGAACTGGGGGTGAACTGGAGGTGGACTGGGGGGTGGACTGGAGGTGGACTGGGGGGGGGGGGTGTACTGGTGGTGGACTGGGGGCATGGACTGGTAGTGGACTGGGGTAGGGTTGCCACCTCATCCCTTTAAAACAGAACACATATGAATTACACAGGTTCTGAGGCTCAGGCTAATGCAGATTAGGCACCGAGTGAGTTTAATTACCACCATAATCAGCCACAGAACCTGTGTAATTCATATGTGTTCTGTTTTAAAGGGATGAGGTGGCAACCCTAACTGGGGGGGTGTACTGGTGGTGGACTGGGGGCGTGGACTGGAGGTGGACTGGGAGTGGACTGGAGGTGGACTGGGGATGGACTGGGAGTGGATTGGGGTGGGACTGGAGGTGGACTGGGGGTGGACTGGGAGTGGACTGGAGGTGGACTGGCGGTGGACTGGGGGGGTGGACTGGTGGTGGACTGAGGGTGTGGACTGGTGGTGGACTGGGGGGGATGGACTGGTGGTGGACTGGGGGGGTGGACTGAGAGTGGACTGGAGGTGGACTGGGGGGGGGTGGACTGGTGGTGGACTGGAGGTGGACTGGGGGGGTGTACTGGTGGTGGACTGGACTGGTGGTGGACTGGGGGGTGGACTGGAGGTGGACTGGGGGGGGTGTACTGGTGGTGGACTGGGGGGGAGTGGACTGGTGGTGGACTGGGGGGGAGTGGACTGGTGGTGGACTGGGGGGTTGGACTGGTGGTGGACTGGCAGTGTGGACTGGGGGGTGGACTGGTGTTGGACTGGTGGTGGACTGGGGGGTGGACTGGAGGTGGACTGGGGGGTGTAATGGTGGTGGAATGGGGGGGAGTGGACTGGTGGTGGACTGGGGTGGTGGACTGGCGGTGTGGACTGGGGGGTGGACTGGTGTTGGACTGGGGGGTGGACTGGTACACTTCAGCAATACCTAAATGGAAAACCAGACTGTGAACAGAGGACAGGACTCCATGGAAGGCTTTATCTCCAGTGCTGACAGCAATGTACCTTCCACAACACTGGCAATATGGCTGAAGTGTCCCAACATGAGTAGGTGACGACAATATAACAACAGAGACAAATATTCCCGTCCTTCATACAAGGTGTCAGCACTGAGAGCCGCCATCGCCATTCAAGTGTCAGTATTCCTGATAGAGAACAAGGAGCCTCTCGAAGGTCCTCAACAGCCTTTGATAGACTCCAGTGCCACGTTGTTTTTTTCATCCCCTGTCTGCAGTCATCAAAGCCCCGGCCCTTATCTGTCTCTGACACGCGTTCCCTCCGTCATCTGCTGTGTGCGAATATATTATATCAGAGGCGCCACTTCTGTGCAGAATAAAAAAAAAAATATTCTTCTGCCTTTTTTGGACAGATACAATATTGATGCCGTTTTCGATTTCTTAAATATATATTTTTTATTAAGTTTTATTTATTTTCATAAAAATTAAGGGCATTTCTTTGTGTTTTTTTCTGATACCAAGAGAAAAAAAAAAGTGACAGGGGAGGGGTCTCCAGCACACAGCCTGTGATTGAAAGTCTCATCTCTACTGTGTGCAGGATGGGTGGGTGTGGGGTGTACCCCTTATTTTCAATCAGTTTTTACCAAGCTCTGCAGAGTGTAACTTCAGGTCCCCGCTTCTGCTTTCTGAAAGCTCAGACAAGCTGTATAAATTCAGCACTTTGAATGGATGTAGAGAGGGGAGGGCTGCAGATGAACGGGTTCAACTTACGCATGTAGGGGGATTTGTTTCATTACTGTGTATCGCCAGAGGTCAGTCTCTTCTTTGGGTAAAGAGTCAAAACGTAAGAAAATTTTCATATTTTTGAATTCTTTATTTTTGCCAAGATAAACATTTTAAAGCTGAACCCCAGACAGATATAAAAGACATAAATTGATGCAGCCATTAATACATTATTTCATATATATTTATAAAAAATAATATAATATGATTTATATTATATATAAGGATATAATATAATAAAAACATGTATATATATAATATTATATATATTTAAATTTATATATATTTAAATTTATATATATATATATATGTATTTAATTATAGGTAAGGGTTTAAAGAGTCAAAACATAAGAACATTTTAATTTCTTTTATTTCTTTATTTTTGTCAAGATAAACATGGTAAAGCTGAACTCCAGACATATATATATATATATATATATATATATATATATATATATATATATATATATATATATATATATATATATAAAAGTTTATAATATAATAAAATAATTCATATGTATAATATTATTTGAATTATTATTATTAATTATTAAATTGATGCAGCCATTAATACATAATTTCATAATATATATATATATATATATATATATATATACAGGATATAATATAATAAAATAATTCATATGTATAATATTATTTGAATTATTATTATTATTATTATTATTAATTAATTATTAAATTGATGCAGCCATTAATACATAATTTCATATATATATATATATATATATATATATATATATATATATATATAAAAAATATTATAATATGACTTATATTATATATAAGAATATAATACAATAAAATAATTCATATATATATACACACATATATATATATATTTAATTAATAGTATAGGTAAGGGTTTACAACAACTTTATATTTTTCTTATTTCTTTTTTTTTGCCCTGATAAACATGTTAAAGCTGAACTCCAGATATAAATGACATAAATTGATGCAGCCATTAATACATCATTTTATATATATTATAATACTATATATAATTAATTAATAGCAGTGTTAGTCTGAATGTGACCTGGTATCAGTCTCTTTGCAGAGCTCAGACTTTACATGAAATAAGCAGCTCAAGGAGCTCTTGTGTTCATGTGCTGACCAGAATGCTGATAGAAGGAGAGAGTAGTGTGACAGGCAGATGCGTTCACCGCTGTGCTGCTTCTCCAATAACTGTTCATAACAGGCTGGGGTGACCTGGGCTCAGAGGAAGTGGGTTAAATAATGTGGACTATCAGACTGAGGACATCTAGTGGCTGAAAAACATATTGCAGGGGATTGAAAGTGAATATCGCAGAAAAGCCTCTTGTTTTTTTGGCTGGTGTTCTGCTGTAATCTTTAATTCTGGGAATCTGTACTGTACAGCTAAGCTCACGTATGCTCACGTAAACAGAGATATGTGATGGAAATCTACAGCGGAGGTGCAAGTAGTAGCAAGAGCCTGTAGAAATATGACCATCCAGACATGGCATGTATGTGCTCGCCGTGCTCGCGTGACATGTGATGGGAGCCTACGTGCTGAGATGTGGCAGAGCTGTTTAATGAATGGCTGATAATCACTCCCTGCATCCTGTCTGTGTATTCTGGGATGAGATCCAGGTCCCTCTCATCTCATCACACTGAGCTGAGTACAGATCCGTGTCCCCCGCCCTGGAGGGAGAGAAGACGGGATATCCGCTATATATCTGCTATATATCCGCTATACCGGCACAGGCCAGGCTGGGGATGGAACCCACCCGCAACACCTGACTCTGTGCCTGTATGGGCTATGTATGTACATCACCCCCTTTATACAGTATACAGTGCCTTGCGAAAGTATTCGGCCCCCTTGAACTTTGGCCACATTTCAGGCTTCAAACATAAAGATATAAAACTGTAATTTTTTGTGAAGAATCAACAACAAGTGGGACACAATCATGAAGTGGAACGAAATTTATTGGATATTTCAAACTTTGTTAACAAATAAAAAACTGAAAAATTTGGCGTGCAAAATTATTCAGCCCCCTTAAAGCGACACTAAACACAGAATTTTTTTTTTTTTTAAAACAACAAACATGTTATACTTACCTCCACTGTGCAGTTCGTTTTGCACAGAGTGGCCCAGAAAGCTGTCTTCTTGGGTCCCTCGGCGGCTGTCTGGGCTCCTCCTCGCAAAAGCTTTCCATCTTCATGCGAGGGCGCTCGCACGGTGGAAAGCTTTTGCGAGCGCGCTCCCGTGATACAGCGCCGGCCATAGCCGCCGACTGTATCACTCGGCTCCGCCCCCCCAGCGCGCCGCGTCATCCGCTGTGATTGACAGCAGCGCCAGCCAATGGCTGCTATCAATCCGCCCAGCCTAGCCAATTAACGGCCAGGCTGGGAACCGAAGAGGATGACGTGGACGCGCCCGGGAGATTCGAACGGTAAGGTAAGTAAAACGGGGACTCGCGGGGGGGATGCATTAAGGTAAAAAAACTTTTACCTTTACAACCCCTTTAAGTTAATACTTTGTAGCGCCACCTTTTGCTGCGATTACAGCTGTAAGTCGCTTGGGGTGTCTTTATCAGTTTTGCACATCGAGAGACTGAAATTTTTGCCCATTCCTCCTTGCAAAACAGCTCGAGCTCAGTGAGGTTGGATGAAGAGCGTTTGTGAACAGCAGTTTGCAGTTCTTTCCACAGATTCTCGATTGGATTCAGGTCTGGACTTTGACTTGGCCATTCTAACACCTGGATATGTTTATTTGTGAACCATTCCATTGTAGATGTTGCTTTATGTTTTGGATCATTGTCTTGTTGGAACACAAATCTCCTTCCCAGTCTCAGGTATTTTGCAGACTCAATCAGATTTTCTTCCAGAATGGTCCTGTATTTGGCTCCGTCCATCTTTCCATCAATTTTAACCATCTGTCCCTGCTGAAGAAAAGCAGGCCCAAACTATGATGCTGCCACCACCATGTTTCACAGTGGGGATGGTGTGTTCAGGATGATGAGCTGTGTTGCTTTTACGCCAAACAAAGTTTTGCATTGTTGCCAAAAAGTTTGATTTTGGTTTCACCTGACCAGAGCACCTTCTTCCACATGTGTCTCCCAGGTGGCTTGTGGCAAACTTTAAACAACACTTTTTATGGATATCTTTAAGAAATGGCTTTCTTCCTGCCACTCTTCTATAAAGGCCAGATTTGTGCCATATACGACTGATTGTTGTCCTATGGACAGAGTCTCCCACCTCAGCTGTAGATCTCTGCAGTTCATCCAGAGTGATCATGGGCCTCTTGGCTGCATCTCTGATCAGTCTTCTCCTTGTATGAGCTGAAAGTTTAGAGGGACGGCCAGGTCTTCGTAGATTTGCAGTGGTCTGATACTCCTTCCATTTCAATATTATCGCTTGCACAGTGCTCCTTGGGATGTTTAAAGCTTGGGAAATCTTTTTGTATCCAAATACGGCTTTAAACTTCTCCACAACAGTATCTCGGACCTGCCTGGTGTGTTACTTGTTCTTCATGATGCTTTCTGCGCTTTAAACAGACCTCTGAGACTATCACAGTGCAGGTGCATTTATACGGAGACTTGATTACACACAGGTGGATTCTATTTATCATCGTTAGTCATTTAGGTCAACATTGGATCATTCAGAGATCCTCACTGAACTTCAGGAGAGAGTTTGCTGCACTGAAAGTAAAGGGGCTGAATAATTTTGCACGCCCAATTTTATAGTTTTTTATTTTTTAACAAAGTTTGAAATATCTAATAAATTTCGTTCCACTTCATGATTGTGTCCTACTTGTTGTTGGATAGATAGATAGATAGATAGACAGATAGACAGATAGATAGATAGATAGATAGATAGATAGATAGATAGACAGATAGATAGATAGATAGATATGGGAAGGATAGATAGATAGATACGGCACTGCATCGCTTTACCTGACAATTGCGTGGTCGCGCAACGTTGTACCCAAACAAAATATACGTCCTTTTTTTCGTCACACCACGTGACTTCATCAGGGGGAGAAAGGGATGTTCCCCTGATGAAGTCACATGGTGTGACGATACGCGTCAGGATTGGGCAACGGTCATACCGGAAGTGACGCAGGATAAGGAGATCGGCGTTCATTGGATTACCGTTTTGTTGATACAGTGTTAAATTGAGGAGATACTGAGAAGGATATCGGGTTGGAGCCCCAGGAGTTCCAGAGAGGAGGTTTCCCTGATCCTAAGATCCCTAGGCTGACATTATCCACGGAGGCTGGTGGAGACATATGGATCCCTAGAGAAAGTGGACTATATCTAAATGCTGTTATCTTACATCAGTGAGGTGAGCTGCTAGAGAGCACTGAGGTGTCATGAATCACCATAAGGATTCAGATATCAGTCACTTATTGGTGGGAAGATCACGTATTTTCTGTCACCCATTCTGACATTGCTGTGTCTTTAATTGGACTATTGTGTTTTTTCTTTTAATTCACTACTGCACATCCCCTACTGGTCACGAGTGGGGTTGCCGTGTACTTATTGGTTGTTTTGGTTTTATATAATTCTTATGATTATATGTTATTGGATTGTCCTTTTATATTTATATATACACCCTTCACTTGTTTTTTTGATACATTGTCGCATAACAGTGCAGCATCATCACTTATTTTACATGTCCTTTTTATATGTAAGATAGATAGATAGACCATTTCTTTTATAGATACAGTATATACTCAATATATGAGAAAGGGTTCCCAGAGCACTATGGTTTAGCTAACAAAAGAGTACAACAGAGAAGGCTACCTTGTGGCTCCCTTTGTCTGATTGAAACTTTAGTCCGAGCCATATGATAAGAGATGGGTCCATCCCATGAGTCACAATTCATGAGTCAGTAAATTGCAGCAATATTCAGGCACCATCAGATGGGAGGTCAATCGGCAAAACCTCAAGGAACTCCTAGTAACATCTGGGGGAACCCTGGTTGAAAATGGTTGCCCTAAAGGAACCCTTGAAATAACTTTCAGGTCTCAGGGAGCCCTTGCTAAAACCAATTCATTGTTGGTCAATGGGAAGAATGCACCCTTTACAGACTATGCAGGCACCATCAGATGGAATGTCAATCAGCTAAAGCTCCTAGCAACCTCTGAGGCGGCGTACACACGTACGAGAACCTCGATGGGCGGAACACATCGTTCCGCCCGTCGAGGCTCTCGGCCGGCCGTCGAAATCGGCGACCCGCCCGTCGGGAATGGCAACCAGCCATTCATCCAGGCGGGCCGTCGAGCAAATAGAGAGCCTGCTCTCTATTCGCTCGACGGGATTCCCGACAGGCGGGGCTCGCCGAGAGCGTACTGTACACACGGCAGAGGTTCTCGGCAGAATGCGGCTTCCAGCGAGGTTCTCGCTGGTTTCTGCCGAGAACCTCGGCCGTGTGTGTACGCCGCCTCAGGGAACTTTAGAGTTCCACAGAATCCTGGTTGAGAATGTCAGCCCTGAGGTCTTGGGTAGCCTCTGCTAAAACCAATTCATGGATGGCCAATGGGAAGAATTCACCTTTTACAGACTATGCACACACAACCAGGTGGGAGGTCAATCAGCAAACGCTCAAGGAACTCCTAGCAACCTCCTAACTCCTAGCAACCTCCAAAGGAACCCAATATATATATTCAGGTCTTAGTTAACCCTTCCCAAAATCAATTGATTGGGGGGTCAGTGGAGATTGTCATGCTACTGGCTCTGCCAAGTGGTGTTGGCCCCATAACTATCCAGGCACCATCAGATGAGAGTTCAGTTAGCTACAGCAGAAGGAACCCCAAAATCTGGAGGAACCCTAGTTGAGAAGGCTGCTCTAGGGGTATGCTTCCTGCACCAACCTAGGACATACTAGTGGAGAATAAAATATATTCTTGAGCTTTTGACCCACCATCAATTAAATTAGAATCAATTTAGCGACAATTAAAGGGCACAGTGGTGACAATTGGCACAGTGGCAACAATTGAGGGGAACAGTGGTGACAATTGGCACAGTGGTGACAATTGATGGCACAGTGACTGGGTTTGATGGCATGGCAGAGCGACTGCATTTGATGGCATGGCACAGTGACTGTGTTTGATAGCATGGCACAGTGACTGTGTTTGATGGCATGGCACAGTGACTGCGTTTGATGGCATGGCACAGTGGCTGCGTTTGATGGCATGGCACAGTGACTGCTTTTGATGGCATGGCACAGTGGTGCGAATTGATGGCAAAGTGACTGCATTTGATGGCATGGCACAGTGGTGATAATTGTTGGCACAGTGGCTGCATTTTATGGCATGGCACAGTGGTGATAATTGATGGCACAGTGGCTGCGTTTGATGGCATGGCACAGTGGTGACAATTATGCCACAGTGGCTGCGTTTAATGGCATGGCACAGTGGTGACAATTATGCCACAGTGGCTGTGTTTGATGGCATGGCACTGTGACTGCATTTGATGGCATGGCACAGTGGTGACAATTGATGGCACAGCGGCTGTGTTTGATGGCATGGCACAGTGGTGACAATTGAATGGCACAGTGACTGCGTTTGATGGCATGGCAGAGCGACTGCATTTGATGGCATGGCACAGTGACTGTGTTTGATAGCATGGCACAGTGACTGTGTTTGATGGCATGGCACAGTGGCTGCGTTTGATGGCATGGCACAGTGACTGCGTTTGATGGCATGGCACAGTGGTGCGAATTGATGGCATAGTGACTGCATTTGATGGCATGGCACAGTGGTGATAATTGATGGCACAGTGGCTGCATTTGATGGCATGGCACAGTGACTGCATTTGATGGCATGGCACAGTGGTGCGAATTGATGACACAGTGACTGCATTTGATGGCATGGCACAGTGGTGATAATTTAGGGCGCAGTGGCTGCGTTTGATGGCATGGCACAGTGGTGACAATTATGCCACAGTGGCTGTGTTTGATGGCATGGCACAGTGACTGCATTTGATGGCATGGCACAGTGGTGACAATTGATGGCACAGTGGCTGCATTTGATGGGCACAGTTTGCGCCCCCCCAAAAAATGTTGAGCACTAGCCGCCACTGTTGCCTACCTACACCTTACTTGCTGGACGAGCTGCTTGCCATTCTCCCCCTTTGGTGTGAATCATACAAGACCTAAACTTGCATTGTCGGGTTATGGGCTGTAATACCTTAGTGCTGATCAGACACATGCAGTACATGACTAAGTCTGGAGCACAGCTGAGTTAGCGAAATACAAGCCAAACTTCAGCCTTCTTGTACAAAACTCAGACCCACTTCCCACTTTCTGGGTCACACTGCGGTCAGGAGGAGACATTCAACTCCTTAAAGTGAACCTGTCATCTTCAAACCTTGCAGACAGCAATTTGCTGTGCAAAAGCAATAGAGTTCTAGGTGGAAATACTCAAAGGAAATCAGTACAAGGCGTATATTGATTACCGATATCACCTAGATGTAGGGATCACAGGGGACCTACAAGTATCCGGATTTCCCAGCTAGTTGCTTGGTGAGGGTTGGGATTCCCCAGAATCTGAGAATATTCTATAAGTGGACCTTGATATCAGTTCTGACTCAAAGCCGTGGTACACTCACCCTTCATCTCACAGCTAGCTTGGCATGAGCTGTATGTAACGCTAACTTATTATCATAGAAATATCAAATATATCATTGCTCAGTTCTTTATAGATGTGCAAATACAGAGGAGTCATGCTTATCCTTCACTACTTAATGAGTCACTTCTTTATTACAAGTACATTGAGTGCCACAACACCTGATATACTCCGACTTGTTTCTAGTTAGTAGCCGACCAAATCCACCATCAATGACAGGTTTTTGAAATATAGTTCCTGTAACCCTAACGCTAACCCTCCCTGTAACCCCAACACTAACCCTCCCTGTAACCCCAACACTAACTCTCCCTGTAACCCCAACACTAACTCTCCCTGTAACCCCAACACTAACTCTCCCTGTAACCCCAACACTAACCCTCCCTGTAACCCCAACACTAACCCTCCTGTAACCCCAACACTCCCTGTAACCCCAACACTAACCCTCCCCAACACTAACCCTCCCTGTAACCCCAACACTAACCCTCCGTGTAACCCCAACACTAACCCTCCATGTAACCCCAACACTAACCCTCCATGTAACCCCAACACTAACCCTCCTTGTAACCCCAACACTAACCCTCTCTGTAACCTACCTGTAACCTCAACACTAACCCTCCCTGTAACCCCATCACTAACCCTCTCTGTAACACTAACCCTATCTGTAACCTACCTGTAACCTCAACACTAACCCTCCCTGTAACCTCAACACCAACTCTCCCTGTACCCCCAACACTAATCCTCCATGTAACCCTGACACTAACCATCCATTTAGCTCTAACTCTAACCCTCTCTTTAACCCTAATACCAAACCTCCCTGTAACCATCACACCAGCCCTCCCTGTAACCCCAATACTTTCTGTGGACCCTAGTACTAACCCTCCTTGTAACCCTAACATGAACCCTTCTTGTAACCCTAGAACTAACCCTCCCTTTAACCCCAACACTAACCTCTCTATAACCCTAACATGAGCCCTCTCTGTAACCCACACACTGAATTCTTTGTGACCCTAGTACTAACCCACCTTGTAATCCTAACCCTTATTGTAACCCTAACACTATCTCTCCCTGTAACCCTGATTCTAACCTCCACTATCATCTCTATAACCCCAATATTAACCTCCCAATAACCCTAACATTAACTCTCCCTGTAAATGTAACATTAACGCTCCCTAACCCTCACACTAACCCCCTCTGCAACCACAAAATCAGCCCTCCTTGTAACCCTAACACTAACGTTTCCTGTAAGCCTAACATTAACCCTTTCTGTAACCTTAACACCAATGCTCTGTGTAATCCTAACATTCACCCTCCTTGTAACCTTCACATTAAGACTCCATGTAACTCTAATTCCACCTTTACCGGTAATTCTGTAACCCTAACACTAACCCTTTCTGTAACCCTAACATTAACCTTCCCTTCTTCCACTAAACCTCTCTGTAACCTCAACACCAACCCTCCTTGTGACCCTAAGGCCGTGTACACACGATCAGTCCATCCGATGAGAATGGTCCGAAGGACTGTTTTCATTGGTTAACCGACGAAGCCGACTGACGGTCTGATGTGCCTACACACCATCGGTTAAAAAAAAACGATCGGGTCAGACGTAAAACACATGACGTGCTGAAAAAAATTAAGTTCAATGCTTCCAAGCATGCGTCGACTTGATTCTGTGCATGCGCAGCCTTTTGACCGATGCCTTTGCCTACTAATGATCGGTTTTAACCCATCAGTCAGGCGTCCATCGGTTCAATTTTAAAGCAAGTTCTCTGTTTGTGGGCCTACACATGAAACTGAACTTCAGTCCGTTTTCATCGGTTTTGACCGATCGTGTGTACGCGGCCTAACACCACCTGTCTTTGTAACTCCAACATGAAATCCTCACTCTAGCCCTTCTTATAACCCTCTAATCAATATTCCATTTGCACACGTTCCTGGTAAAGTGGCTCATTAACCACTTAAGACCCGGACCAATACGCTGGTAAATGACCCAAGGTGTTTTTGCGATTCGGCACTGCGTCGCTTTAACAGACAATTGCGCGGTCGTGCGACGTGGCTCCCAAACAAAATTTGCGTCCTTTTCTTCCCACAAATAGAGCTTTCTTTTGGTGGTATTTGATCACCTCTGCGATTTTTATTTTTTGCGCTATATACAAAAATAGAGCGACATTTTTGAAAAAAAAACACAATTTTTTACTTTTTGTTAAAAAAAAAATCAAATAAACTAAATTTTAGTCAAACATTTAGGCCAAAATTTATTTAGCCACATGTCTTTAGTAAAAAAAAAATCGCAATAAAAAAAAAATAGCTACCTAGCGGGAACAGCGACACTAATACAGCGATCAGAAAAATGATCGTTTAGTGACGCTGGCAATAGGGAGTGAAAGGGTTAACTAGGGCGGTGATCAGGGGGTTAAAACTTTATTAGGGGGGGTGGGGGGGCTATCCTGAACCTAACACTAACTGTTTTTTACACTGCCTGTCACACTGACACTAAATGCAGTGATTAGATCACTGCATTCAGTGACACTGTGACAGGGGGGTGGGGGGGGCGATCACAAGGGGTTAATATGCCTATGTGAGTGTGTGTCAGTGTTGTGTTGGTGCACACTTACTTGTGATGTCTTCTCTCATCAGCAGCGCTGGGAAACAGCGCTGCGATGAGAGAATACATCATTTCCTCCTTCCTGTGTAAACACAGGAGGAGGAAGTGACAGGTTGGGAGCGCGCTCCCATTGGCTGGAGCGATCGCGGGGGGGCGGGTATTCGCCGACATCCGCCCCCAGATCCCGGATCGCTCCCGGAGCCAGGGGGACCCCCGCACGCCGCGGAGGGGGTCCCGATGGGACCCCCGAACCGCACTTAGGCGGGGACGTAAATTTACGCCCTTGTGCCTGTACGTGCCATTCTGTGGCCGTATATGTGCGTGCGGGGGTCCTTAAGTGGTTAAGATGGCGGGTGCTAAAATGATTACCAGTTGGGTCCTCCTGGAGACATCAAACAATCAAACACATTCGCCAGCACACCTCGGATTGTCCAATTACGTCCAAAAAAGTTTTATTGCAGAAAAATCCCATCACAAAAGTGCAATGTTTCGGGGTCACGCAGGACCCCTTTGTCAGATGTCTCACCACTGAATCCCCTAAGATACAGTATGTTGGAAATCAGGTGACCTAACTCCCCCGCATCTACCAAAACCTAAATTATCAGTTTTAAGTGGAATCATCGGCCCGGATTCAGGTAGAGCGGCGCTTCTTTCTGCGAGCGTAGAGTATCTACCGTATTTATCGCGGTATAACGCGCTCCCGCGTATACCGCAAACCCGTAAAGTGACCCCCAATCCTGTGAAAAAATGTTATTTTTATACTTACAGTTTTGTTGTCTTGCGCGGCGGCCTCGCCGGGTCCGGCGTCCTTCTGCGGCTTTGGGTGTCCTCTTCGGCGGGTCCGGCGTCCTTCTGCGGCATCGGGTGTCCTTCTGCGGCTTCGGGTGTTCTTCTGCGGCGGGTCCGGTGTCCTCTTCGGCGGGTCCAGTGTCCTCGCGTCCTCCCCGCTCGTTTCCCGTGCCGAGTTTTGAATACTACGCCAGCATATACCCAGCGCAGTACACTCGGGCAGGCTCGGCAACTGTCGCGCTCACGTCCTGTACGTCCAGGACGTGACCGCGGAAGAAGCTGAGACTGGCCGAATATACCCGAGTGTACTGCGCTGGGTATATGTCGGCGCAGTATTCAAAACTCGGCGCGGGAAAGCGGGTATCGGCGTATATCGCGCACCCACGATTTTGCCCTGATATACGCCGATAAATACGGTACTTTACGCTACGCCGGCGCAACGTTGAGAGGCAAGCATGCTATTCACAAAGAATATGCGCTCAACGTTGCGCCGGCGTGGCGTATAGTTGTCGGCATAAGTCGACGTAAGTCAAAGTAGGTGGAAGTGGGCGTGATATATTATAATGAAGCGTGACCCCATGCAAATGATGGGCTGAGCATCCAAAAACGAACTGCGCATTGGACGCATCCCAGTGCGCATGCTCACAGTTACGTCAAAATAGCTGCCTAAGATACGTCGAACGCTGCCTACGACGTGAACGTAACCTACGCACAGCCCTATTCACGTAGTACTACGTAAACGACGTACGCAATGTAAAATTCAATGGCGTCGTTCCCTGGCCCATACCTTTGCATTACCTGCGCCTCATATAGCAGGGGTAACTTTACGCTGGACATAAGCCTTACGTAAACAGCGTAGATTACAGCAATGGGCGCAAGTACGTTCGTGAATCGGCGTATCTTGCTCATTTAAATATTTAACGCGTAAATCTATGGAAGCGCCCCTTGTGACCAGCGTAAATATGCGCCCAAGATCCGACGGCGTAGGAGACTTACGTCGGTCGGATTAAGCCAAAATTCAGGCGTATCTAATTTCAAGAATAAGGCGCATAGATACGACGGCGCATCCTTGGACTTACGCGGCGTATCAGGAGATACGTCGGCGTAAGTCCTTTCTGAATCCGGGCCATCCTTTTTTTCTCCCTTGCTAATACAAAAGAATATAATACAAAAATATCTTGGCATGCACCAGCATGTCCAGATCCAATCAATAGGACTAGCCACATCAAGTGGCCAGATATGTGTTAATTAAAATAGACTAGAAAGGACGCTGGTAGCAGGCATTATCGGTTCTCATGTCTCACAGTAATTGCTTATTAATTATCCTCCCATAGAATGTACTGGCCATTTCCTTCTCAGAAAGAATAACTGCTGGAACAAAAGGTCATGCACTGCTATTAGAGGCTTGTAAGCCAGAGAGAAGTATAAACAGGAACCGGTTCATTGTGAGGGTGGAGGATTAATAGAAGGCAAACAGTAGAAGTTATAAACAGCTAAAAGCTGCAACAGATGCAGATTTATTGCAGAAACTCCAACTAAAAAAGCAAGTTAAAGTTCTGCCTCCACCTCACCCCAACGTCAAAGTTCTGCCCCCTCCTCATCCCAGTGTCAGAGATCGAGAACTACCTCACCCCAAGGTCAACATTCTGCCCCGTCCTCATCCCAGTGGCAGAGATCTAGAACTACCTCACCCCAACGTCAAAGTTCTCCCCCTCTTCATCCCAGTGGCAGAGAACTAGAACTACCTCACCCCAACATCAACGTTCTACCCCATCCTCATCCCAGTGTCAGAGATCTAGAACTACCTCACCCCAAGGTCAACGTTCTGCCCCGTCCTCATCCCAGTGTCAGAGATCGAGAACTACCTCACCCCAAGGTCAACGTTCTGCCCCGTCCTCATCCCAGTGTCAGAGATCGAGAACTACCTCACCCCAAGGTCAACGTTCTGCCCCGTCCTCATCCCAGTGGCAGAGAACTAGAACTACCTCACCCCAACATCAACGTTCTTCCCCATCCTCATCCCAGTGTCAGAGATCTAGAACTATCTTACCCCAATGTCAAAGTTCTCCCCCTCTTCATCCCAGTGGCAGAGAACTAGAACTACCTCACCCCAACATCAACGTTCTGCCCCATCCTCATCCCTGTGTCAGAGATCTATCCCTACTTCACCCCAAAGTCAAAGTTCTGCCCCCTCTTCATCCCAGTGTCAGAGATCTAGAACTACCTCACCCCAACGTCAACGTTCTGCCCCCTCTTCATTCGAGTGTCAAAGTTCAACCCCCTCTTAATCACAGTGTCAGAGATCTATCCCTAACTCACCCCAACGTCGAAGTTCTGCCCCCTCTTCATCCCAAGTGTCAGAGATCTAGACCTACCTCACCCCAATGCCCTCCAGTGAATAGAGTTTTAGCAGGGGTTACCCAAGGCATGAAAGATATTTCAAGGGTTTCTCTAGGGCAGCCATTCACAACTAGGGTTTCTCTAGATGGTATGCTAGGAGTTCCTTGAGCTTTAGCTGATTGACCTTCAAACTTGTTGACCACCAATGTAAGGGACATTCTTCCCACTGATCACCAATGTAAGGGACATTCTTCCCACTGATCACCAATGTAAGGGACATTCTTCTCACTGATCACCAATGTAAGGGACATTCTTCCCACTGACCACCAATGTAAGGAACATTCTTCTCACTGATCACCAATGTAAGGGACATTCTTCCCACTGATCACCAATGTAAGGGACATTCTTCCCACTGATCACCAATGTAAGGGACATTCTTCTCACTGATCACCAATGTAAGGGACATTCTTCCCACTGATCACCAATGTAAGGAACATTCTTCCCACTGATCACCAATGTAAGGAACTTTCTTCCCACTGATCACCAATGTAAGGGACATTCTTCTCACTGATCACCAATGTAAGGGACATTCTTCCCACTGATCACCAATGTAAGGAACATTCTTCCCACTGATCACCAATGTAAGGGACATTCTTCCCACTGATCACCAATGTAAGGACATTCTTCCCACTGATCACCAATGTAAGGGACATTCTTCTCACTGATCACCAATGTAAGGGGCATTCTTCCCACTGATCACCAATGTAAGGGACATTCTTCCACTGATCACCAATGTAAGGGACATTCTTCTCACTGATCACCAATGTAAGGGACATTCTTCCACTGATCACCAATGTAAGGGACATTCTTCCCACTGATCACCAATGTAAGGGACATTCTTCTCACTGATCACCAATGTAAGGGACATTCTTCCCACTGATCACCAATGTAAGGGACATTCTTCCCACTGATCACCAATGTAAGGGACATTCTTCCCACTGATCACCAATGTAAGGGACATTCTTCCCACTGATCACCAATGTAAGGGACATTCTTCCCACTGATCACCAATGTAAGGGACATTTTTCTCACTGATCACCAATGTAAGGGGCATTCTTCCCACTGATCACCAATGTAAGGGACATTCTTCTCACTGATCACCAATGTAAGGGGCATTCTTCCCACTGATCACCAATGTAAGGGACATTCTTCTCACTGATCACTAATGTAAGGAACATTCTTCTCACTGATCACCAATGTAAGGAACATTCTTCTCACTGATCACCAATGTAAGGGACATTCTTCCCACTGATCACCAATGTAAGGGACATTCTTCTCACTGATCACCAATGTAAGGGACATTCTTCCCACTGATCACCAATGTAAGGGACATTCTTCTCACTGATCACCAATGTAAGGAGCATTCTTCTCACTGATCACCAATGTAAGGGACATTCTTCCCACTGATCACCAACGTAAGGAACATTCTTCCCACTGATCACCAATGTAAGGAACATTCTTCTCACTGATCACCAATGTAAGGGACATTCTTCTCACTGATCACCAATGTAAGGGACATTCTTCCCACTGATCACCAATGTAAGGGACATTCTTCTCACTGATCACCAATGTAAGGGGCATTCTTCCCACTGATCACCAATGTAAGGGACATTCTTCTCACTGATCACCAATGTAAGGAACATTCTTCTCACTGATCACCAATGTAAGGGACATTCTTCTCACTGATCACCAATGTAAGGAACATTCTTCTCACTGATCACCAATGTAAGGAACATTCTTCTCACTGATCACCAATGTAAGGGACATTCTTCCCACTGATCACCAATGTAAGGGACATTCTTCTCACTGATCACCAATGTAAGGAGCATTCTTCTCACTGATCACCAATGTAAGGGACATTCTTCCCACTGATCACCAACGTAAGGAACATTCTTCCCACTGATCACCAATGTAAGGAACATTCTTCTCACTGATCACCAATGTAAGGGACATTCTTCCACTGATCACCAATGTAAGGGACATTCTTCTCACTGATCACCAATGTAAGGAACATTCTTCTCACTGATCACCAATGTAAGGGACATTCTTCTCACTGATCACCAATGTAAGGGACATTCTTCTCACTGATCACCAATGTAAGGGACATTCTTCTCACTGATCACCAATGTAAGGAACATTCTTCTCACTGATCACCAATGTAAGGGACATTCTTCTCACTGATCACCAATGTAAGGGACATTCTTCTCACTGATCACCAATGTAAGGAACATTCTTCTCACTGATCACCAATGTAAGGAGCATTCTTCCCACTGATCACCAATGTAAGGGACATTCTTCCCACTGATCACCAATGTAAGGAGCAATCCTCCTTGTGATCCCCAATATAAGGAGCGTGCCTCCTAGTGACCATTAAAATAATGTAACCTGAGCTGTGAATATTGCTCATTATTAGCAGAGTTCGCTGAGATCTGTAAGTCATCTGAAGGGTTCCTCAATGTAAGCAAGGTCAAGAAAGCCAGTCCTATACCAGTGTTCTATCAGACTACCGCTACCCATCAGAAAATACAACAAAGGTGAACAAAATTACTTATTGCGCATGCGCTATGCGGCAGCGGACATCGTCTTACACCCAGGCAAGTCTTCAATTTCACACTTATTTCAGCAGTTAGCTCACCTTATATACTGAAATAGACTATTTCACCGCGTCAGAGTCTATTTCAGTATATAAGCAGTTTGCGGTTATTTTTGCTTATACTTTTATTTTTTCAATTATTCTTGTAGCTATCATGCTGATATTCCGGTGTTGCGTCTGTGAAGGACTTTCCATCAATAATTCCCAAGGCTATCTGTTCTTGGAAACTCCGTATCCTCACTTTCACTTTTCATTTCTCTTCTGCCGTAGTTAATTTACTGTAACTGTCAAAACATGGCTGCCAGTCTGGCCTTGACTGAAGGCCACCAATTATCTGTTTATGTTATAACTACAAGGGGGGGCATGTTCTACACGCACACACGTAGGTTGGGAAATACTGATAAAGCTTTACAAAGACCTGGCTCATGCAATAAAATTTCCACCTGGCTCTGAACATCTCCCGCTAATAAAGTGGAGGGTTCTGCCTTCCAAGGCTGCCTATGGGACCATTTTTTCATCTACGCCCCCTCAACTGTTTAAATTGGGTATTGCAATTCGACTATTTAGATAGAATACTAAACAGTGGCTGTGCGTCCATAGAGGGGGCCGGAGCGCCGCCCCCTTTCGCTCCGGCACCGCCACTAAATACAATACATAGATTTATGCATTGCATGAATCTATGTATTGCCGCTCCCTGGTGAGCGTCGGCCATCTGAATAACGGCAGCTGGTTGGCTGTGGAAGTGCCTATCAGAGCCAGCAGATAGGCTTTCCACAGCCCTCAGGCTGTAAAAGGCTTCCAAATACTTATCCAGGGACGCACAGGGGGTGCGTTTCTTGGATAAGACTGACAGGCGTCTCAGCCAATCAGGTTCACCGGTTCTGGTTACCGGTAACCTGATTGGCTAAAGCGTCATCGAGGGCGGGAGAAGACATCGAGGGACCGTGGAAGGAGCATGGCCGACCCCAGAAAAGTAGAATTGACACAGTGGTGACAATTACAGGGCACAGTGGCAACAATTAAAGGTCATAGTGGGACAATTAAAGGGCACAGTGGCGACAATTACAGGGCACAGTGGCGACAATTGGCACAGTGGCGACAATTACAGGGCACAGTGGCGACAATTACAGGGCACAGTGGCAACAATTAAAGGGCACAGTGGCAACAATTAAAGGGCACAGTGGCGACAATTAAAGGGCACAGTAGCGACAATTAAAGGGCACAGTGGCGACAATTGATGGCACAGTGGCTGCGTTTGATGGTATGGCACAGTGGTGACAATGGATGGCACAGTGGCTGTGTTTGATGGTATGGCACAGTGGTGACAATTGATGGCACAGTGGCTGCGTTTGATGGGCCCAGTGGCTGCATTTGATGGGCAGAATGAGGCTGCAATTGTTTTTTTTTTTTCATTTGTTTGCACCCCCCAACAATTTTGAGCACCGGCCGCCACTTATACTAACCTGTATGGCCCAGTTGTGTTCTTTATATACAAATCCACCAGGCATTCTGCCACTTGGTATGTGTCTACACATTGCTTAAAAAAACGCAGTCATCGTTGGGCTTATTTATTAAATGTAATATCTTTTCCTAAAGGATTATAGTTGTGAAAATGTAATTACAGAAGATATATAATACTTTTTTGTTTAGCTTTACTTTTTCTGAGAAGAGCTTTGAAGTCTAAAGCCTCGTACACACGAACGGATTTTCCGACGGGAATTGTGTGATGGCAGGCTGTTGTCGGAATATCGGACAATTGTTGTCGGATTTTATGATCGTGTGTACGGGCCTTTAGTCCAACACTAGTGACAAGTGTCCACAGAGATGATTTTCCTTAAGGCCCGTACACACGATCAGATATTCCGACAACAATTGTGTGATGGATGTGTTTTGTCGGATAATTGACGTTTGAAAAAGGTAAGTACAGTGGAACCTCGGATTGCGAGTAACGCGGTTAACAAGCGTTTCGCAATACGAGCACTGTATTTTTAAAAATCCTGACTTGGTTTGCGAGTGTTGTCTCGAAAAGTGAGCAGGATTCAAGGCAAAGTGGTGTGCAGTACCACATTTGCCCTGAGGTGGGGGGGCGGAGCCGAGCAGAGCCGATCAGAGCCCTTCGGAGCTGTTCAGAAATTCTTGGAAAATCTCGAAAGTACTTCCAAGGGTTTCCAAGGTCAGCCGAGCTGTCTTGGGGCCTTTCCATGTGATTCTGAGGCTCTCCAGTGCCCCCCCACCTCTGGCCACATGTGGTATTGCATGCCATTGAAGTCAATGGGGAACAAATTATTTTCATTTCCATTGACTTCTGTGGGGAAACCCTCTTTGATATTCAAGTGATTTGGATTACGAGCATTCACCTGGAACAGATTATGCTTGTAATCCGAGGTTCCACTGTATAAAAGTCTTCAAAATGCAGCAGGGAGGAGTGGGAGTGAATGGTGGGAGTGAATGGTGGGAGTGGATGGTGGGAGTGGATGGTGGGAGTGGATGTGGGAGTGGATGGTGGGAGTGGATGTGGGAGTGGATGGTGGGAGGGGAGGGAGTGCATGTTGGGAGTGGATGGTGGGCTTGGATGTGGGAGTAGATGGTGGGAGTGGATGATGGGAGTGGATGTGGAAGTGGATGGTGGGTGTGGATGTGGGAGTGGATGGTGGGAGGGGTAGGAGTAGATGGTGGGAGTGGATGGTGGGAGTGGATGTGGGAGTGGATGGTGGGAGGGGAGGGAGTGGATGTTGGGAGTGGATGGTGGGCTTGGATGTGGGAGTAGATGGTGCGAGTGGATGGTGGGAGTGGATGGTGGGAGTGGATGGTGGAAGTGGATGGTGGGAGTAGATGGTGGGAGTGGATGGTGGGAGTGGATGGTGGGAGTGGATGTGGGAGTAGATGGTGGGAGTAGATGGTGGGAGTAGATGGTGAGAGTGGATGCTGGGAGTGGATGGTGGGAATGCATGTGGGGAGTGGATGTTGGGCGTGGATGTTGGGGAGTGGATGGTTGGGAGTGAATGGTGGGAGTGTATGTGGTAATGGATGTTGGGAGTGAATGGTGGGAGTGGATGGTGGGAGTGGATGTGGGAAGTGGATGGTGAGAGTGGATGGTGAGAGTGGATGGTGAGAGTGGATGTTGGGAGTGGATGGTGGGAAGTGGATGGTGAGAGTGGATGGTGGGAGTGGATGGTGGGGAGTGGATGGTGGGGAGTGGATGTGGGAGTGGATGGTGGGGAGTAGATGGTGGGCGTGGATGTGGATGGTGGGGAGTGGATGGTGGGGAGTGGATGGTGGGAGTGGATGTGGGAGTAGATGGTGGGAGTAGATGGTGAGAGTGGATGCTGGGAGTGGATGGTGGGAATGCATGTGGGGAGTGGATGTTGGGCGTGGATGTTGGGGAGTGGATGGTTGGGAGTGAATGGTGGAAGTGTATGTGGTAATGGATGTTGGGAGTGAATGGTGGGAGTGGATGGTGGGAGTGGATGTGGGAAGTGGATGGTGAGAGTGGATGGTGAGAGTGGATGGTGAGAGTGGATGGTGAGAGTGGATGTTGGGAGTGGATGGTGGGAAGTGGATGGTGGGAGTGGATGGTGGGGAGTGGATGGTGGGGAGTGGATGTGGGAGTGGATGGTGGGGAGTAGATGGTGGGCGTGGATGTGGATGGTGGGAGTGGATGGTGGGAAGTGGATGGTGAGAGTGGATGGTGGGAGTGGATGGTGGGGAGTGGATGGTGGGAGTGGATGTGGGAGTGGATGGTGGGGAGTAGATGGTGGGCGTGGATGTGGATGGTGGGAGTGGATGGTGGGGAGTGGATGGTGGGAGTGGATGTGGGAGGGGAGGGAGTGGATGTTGGGAGTGGATGGTGGGAGGGGAGGGGAGAGAGTGGGCGTGGATGTGGATGGTGGGATGGAGGTGGAGGTGGAGGTGGGAGGGAGTGAATGTGGGAGGGGATGGTGGGGGTGGGAGGAGAGTGAATGATGGTGAATGTGGGAGATTGGATGGTGGGAGAATGTGGGAGGTGGGAGTGGTGGGAGTGTGGATGAGTGGATGGTGGGGAGTAGATGGTGGGCGTGGATGTGGATGGTGGGGAGTGGATGGTGGGAGTGGATGGATGGGAGGGTGGAGTGGAGTGGATGTGGGAGAGGAGGGGATGGATTTTGGGAGTGGATGGTGGGAGGGGAGGGGAGGGAGTGAGTGTGGAAGGGGATGTGGATGGAGGGGAATGGGAGAGGGGTGAATGTGGGTGGGATTGAGGGAGGGAGGGAGTGAATGGGGTGGGAGTGAATGGGGGAGTGGATGGAGGGAGTGAATGTGGGTGGTGGAAGAGTGGGGAGTGACAGGAGGGATGAGTATTGATTGATTCTATGCCAGATTTCTATGCATGGAGGGATTGGATTCAGGAGGTAGGTGATTTTCTGGGGACTCAGGGGAGTGGAGTGCAAGTGTGGTGGAGTTCATGAGATGTGGGAGATGAGTGAGTGGGAGTGGAGGTCAGGGAGGTGGGGGTCTAGGCATGAGTTGGGAATCATATGTGGCGATAAGGATGAGGGAGTTCTAGGATGGTGGTGGGTAGGGTCGAGGAGTGAGGTTCTTTTCTTGCTAGATATTCCTTTTCATTCTTCGTGGGATGGTGATGGTCTCTCGAGCCAGAAAGCAGGTCATTCTGGTTCTTTGGCTGGTCCATAGTTCTATCCAGAGTGTTCTATTGGCATTAGTTCTTGGATATTTTCTAGCACTAGTGGTGATGTTTCATTCATTTCTTTTCATTCTGGATTCATTAGGGATGTCATTATGGAGTGGCTTTCGTGGCTATTTTTCTAGTATTGCTTTCCAGATTTTCTATTCAGTGGTTCCTATGTCCATATTTCTAGCATTATTTCTTTTCTTCTATGCAGGCGTATTGTCTTTTCATTCTGTCTATTGTGGTCTGGTTTCATGGTTGGTTTCTTTTTGGTTTCGAGGGGATCCATATGGCTAGTTGTCTTATTGTGCTAGTTTTCAGTGGTATGTGTACTGTGTCTTCTTGTCTATTCCTATCATTTGCTGTTTCTATTCATCATTTCGATTCTATTCATATTCCTATTCATTATTTTCTATTCATTATTCGTTTCTAGTCATTATTGCTTTTCTTTCTAGTATTTGTTCTGTCTAGCCATTATGTCTTTTCAGTATTTCTCGTTTTCTTTCTATCCATATGTCTTTTCATTATTTCGTGATGTTCCTTGGTTGTCTTTCTATTCATATTTCGTTCTTTCATTATTTCTTTTCTTCTATTCTATTTCTTTTTCATTATTTCTTGTGCTTTCTTTCTATCCATATTGTCTTTTCATTATGACCTTTTCTTTTCATTATTTCTTGTCTTTCTATTCATATTTCTTTTCATTATTTCTTTTCTTTTCTTTCTATCCATATTTTCATTTTTCATTATTCGTTTCTTTTCTTTTCAGTGCTGTTCGATCCATATTTGCTGTTCATTCTTTCAAATATTCAGTATTGCTTTTCCTTTCTTTCTGATCCATATTTCGATTCAGTGTTTCTTTTCATTCTGCTATTCATTATTTTCTTTTCTTTCTGTCTTTTCTTTCTAGCCATATGGTCGTGTCATTTCTCTTTTTTTCTGTCGTTTTTCTATTAGCTTTTGCAGATTTCTTTTCATTATTTGTCTTTCTTTCTATCCATATTTCTTTTCATTGTTAGGGTTTTCTGGTTCTGGCTATCCATATTTCTTTTCATTATTTCTTTTCTGTCTATCCAGCTGCGTTTCATGGCTATTTAGGTCTTTTCTTTCTATTCAATATTTCTGTTTCATTATTTTCTTTCTTTTCTTTCTTCTGGGCTTTCTATCCATATTTCTTTTCATTATTTCTTTTCTTTCTTTCACTATTTTTCTTTCTTTTCTTTTCTTTCTATCCATATTTCTTTCTTTTCATTATTATTATTTCTCTTTTCTTTTCTTTTTTCGTTGCTATCCATATTTCTTTTCATTATTTCTTTTCTTCCTATCCATATTTCTTTTCATTATTTTGCTTTTCTTTCTATTTCTTTCATATTTCTTTTCATTATTTCATATTTCTTTTCTCATATTTTCGTATTGTGTTTATCATATTTCTTTTCATGATCGTTTTCTTTTTCTTTGCTCTATATTTCTGTTCATATTTCTTTGCATTGATTTCTTGTTCTTTTCGTCGGCTATCCATATTGCTTTTCATATTTACTTTCTTTTTCTGTTTCTTTTTCTTTTCTTTTCTTTCTATCCAGTATTTCTTTCATATATTTCGTTTCTTCCTATCCATAGTTCTTTTCATTATTTCTTTTCTTTCTTTTCTTTGCTATCATATTTCTTTGCATTTATATGCGGTTCTCTTTCTGTTTGTCTATTCATATGTTGGTTCTTCATTGGATTTGCACTTTTGCTTTTTCTTTTTCTTGCTATCCATATTTCTTTTCATGTATTATGTCTTTTCTTTTCTTTTCTTTCGATCCATATTTCTTTTCTGGATTTCCTTTCTTCCTATCCATATTTCTTTTCATTATGTTAAGTTCTCTTTTCTTTCTATCCAGTATTTCTTTCAGTATTTACCGGGTCTTTGCTAGGTCATAGGTTTTCTGTTCATATTTCGGGGTTTATTTCTTTTCTTTCTTTCTATCCATATTTTCTTGTTCATTATTGCTTTTCTTTTCGTTTCGATCTATCCATATTTTACTCCAATTCCCATCCCCCCCCCCTCAATCAAAAAACTACCCAGTGCCATGAAGTCTGACCCTACCCCCCCCACACCAAGTCCTTTCCCCCGACACCAACACGCCCGTTGCCAGACCTTCATTAGGCCCCGAGCGCCCATAGTTGTTCTTCATCAGTACTTTGCCACCTTTCCAAGATTACTAATCCCCATCACTTTATACCGCGGGAATAGATATATAAAGATAATTCCGCATAATAAACCATTACGGAATCACACTGACAACATAATTCCACATGACACAATCCTGTGTATGATGATGAAGCTCTTATTTATAATCGGATTAAAAAGTAATTCCACCCCAAACTGATATTTCATGTTTTGGTAGGCTGGATGCTGGAGAATTAAAGGACCTGACGGCCTCTTCTACGTCTCTGTTAGTGAGATCTCCGCACTGAGTTCCTGAGTCTAAACACTCGCCGTGCCCATTCATTTTGTTTATTGAAAATCTTACAAACAACAACTTATATACAATAAAACCATAATAAATAAATACAACATATTTACAAAATAATTGAATATGAATAGAAAAAAAAACAAGAACAAAATAAACGGTGCAAACCAAACTGCACACAACAATTGATGGGCACAGTACCAGCAATTAATGGGCACAGTGTCAGCAATTGATGGGCACAGTATCAGCAATTGATGGGCACAGTGTCCGCAATTGATGGGCACAGTGTCAGCAATTGATGGGTACAGTAGCTGCATTTGATGGGCACAGTGTCAGCAATTGATGGGCACAGTGTCAGCAATTGATGGGTACAGTAGCTGCATTTGATGGGCACAGTGTCACCAATTGATGGGCACAGTGTCAGCAATTGATGGGTACAGTAGCTGCATTTGATGGGCACAGTCTCACCAATTGATGGGCACAGTGTCAGCAATTGATGGGTACAGTAGCTGCATTTGATGGGCACAGTGTCAGCAATTGATGGGCACAGTGTCAGCAATTGATGGGTACAGTAGCTGCATTTGATGGGCACAGTGTCACCAATTGATGGGCACAGTGTCAGCAATTGATGGGTACAGTAGCTGCATTTGATGGGCACAGTGTCAGCAATTGATGGGCACAGTGTCAGCAATTGATGGGCACAGTGTCAGCAATTGATGGGTACAGTAGCTGCATTTGATGGGCACAGTGTCAGCAATTGATGGGCACAGTGTCAGCAATTGATGGGTACAGTAGCTGCATTTGATGGGCACAGTGTCAGCAATTGATGGGCACAGTGTCAGCAATTGATGGGCACAGTGTCAGCAATTGATGGGTACAGTAGCTGCATTTGATGGGCACAGTGTCAGCAATTGATGGGTACAGTAGCTGCATTTGATGGGCACAGTGTCAGCAATTGATGGCACAGTGTCACAATTGTGGGCACAGTCAGCAATTGATGGTACAGTAGCTGCATTTGATGGGCAGTGTCACCAATTGATGGGCAATTGATGGTACAGTAGCTGCATTTGATGGGCACAGTGTCACAATTGATGGGCAATTGATGGGGTACAGTAGCTGCATTTGTGGGCACAGTCAGCAATTGATGGGCACAGTGTCACAATTGTGGGTAGTAGCTGCATTTGATGGGCACAGTGTCAGCAATTGATGGGCACAGTGTCAGCAATTGATGGGTACAGTAGCTGCATTTGATGGCACAGTGTCACAATTGTGGGCACAGTCAGCAATTGATGGGCACAGTGTCAGCAATTGATGGGTACAGTAGCTGCATTTGATGGGCACAGTGTCACCAATTGATGGGCACAGTGTCAGCAATTGATGGGTACAGTAGCTGCATTTGATGGGCACAGTGTCAGCAATTGATGGGCACAGTGTCAGCAATTGATGGGCACAGTGTCAGCAATTGATGGGTACAGTAGCTGCATTTGATGGGCACAGTGTCAGCAATTGATGGGCACAGTGTCAGCAATTGATGGGTACAGTAGCTGCATTTGATGGGCACAGTGTCAGCAATTGATGGGCACAGTGTCAGCAATTGATGGGCACAGTGTCAGCAATTGATGGGTACAGTAGCTGCATTTGATGGGCACAGTGTCAGCAATTGATGGGCACAGTGTCAGCAATTGATGGGTACAGTAGCTGCATTTGATGGGCACAGTGTCAGCAATTGATGGGCACAGTGTCAGCAATTGATGGGTACAGTAGCTGCATTTGATGGGCACAGTGTCACCAATTGATGGGCACAGTGTCAGCAATTGATGGGTACAGTAGCTGCATTTGATGGGCACAGTGTCAGCAATTGATGGGCACAGTGTCAGCAATTGATGGGCACAGTGTCAGCAATTGATGGGCACAGTGTCAGCAATTGATGGGTACAGTAGCTGCATTTGATGGGCACAGTGTCAGCAATTGATGGGTACAGTAGCTGCATTTGATGGGCACAGTGTCAGCAATTGATGGGCACAGTGTCAGCAATTAATGGGCAAAGTGGCGGCAAATTATGTTTTTTTTTCTCAGTTTGTTTGCGCCCCCCAAAAATGATGAGCACCAGACGCCACTGCTCCTGTTGTATACTGAACATTATGTGTGGCCCTTTGCAGCTGTCAGGGGCCACACCTGACCCCCCCCCCCATACACCTTGTCTAGTATCTGTTCTCTGCACACACTGTCATGTAGGATGAGCCCCTCAATGCTCTCTATACTCCGTCCCAATACAGCAGGCGGGGGGAGATGTGTACGTGGGGTAGAGTGGACGGTTGAATCCAGCTCAGTCTGGATCCAGTAGAGTGGGAGGAGCCTGCACCCTATAGATCCATCCTATACATCCTGAGAACACGCTGTTCTACACATTCAACCCACCCACTCTACTTCCTTTCATAGGACACACTGTACAAAACAACCGGGGGGGGGGGGGGGGGGGGGGGGAGGGGGGGGAGGGGGACCAAGACTGTCCTCTGCGTCTCAATGGAACTTGTCTTCGTTCATAAGCATGTTATTGTATCCATTATATAGTGTTTATATATCATCATATACCAGATTATTGTACCCGGAATATAGTGTTTATATGATATTGTCATATATTAGAATATTGTACCTGTTATATGGTATCTATATGATATTGTCATATATCATATCATTATATTGTTATTTTGTGTTTATATATCATCATATATTAGATGATTGTAAACTTTATATTGTGTCTATCTATCAGATTATTTTATTATTATTGTGTCTATGTGGTAATGTCATATGTTAGATTATTGTACCCGTTATATTGCATCTATATGATATTATTTAAATATTAGATTGTATTGTACCCGGTATCAGGGCTGTCTTAATGAGAGGGCACACCTGGGCACTGCCCAGGGGCCCCAGCTGCATGGGGGCCCTGCATTTTCCCCGAAGCAGCTGGTCCTTGAGCCCATACTGCCCTGAAATTGGGGGGCCCCATGATGGCACTGAAATGATAGATGCCAAGGGAGGCAGTCTGCCTTCTACCTACTTGATGTCTGTTTACCTGCACTGTCATCATTGTAGGGGCCCCAGAGCATTATTTTGCCCAGGGGCCTATGGTGCTATTAAGACAGCCCTGCCCGGTATATTGTGTTTATTTGATACTGTCATATATCAGATTCTTATTTTGTGTTTATATATTGTCATATATTTAATTATTTTACCCATTATATGGTGTTCAGGGCCGCCATCAGGGGGGTACAGGCAGTACACCTGTAAGGGGCCCGCATGGCAACCCCCTTTTGTTTTTTTGTAAGGGGCCAAGAGATCCCCAGGGCCCCGTATGACAACCCCCCCTTTTTTTTAATGAAACAAAATAATAATTTTGTTATAAATATTTTTTTGTTTTTATTAAAGGGCCCAGGATGGCAAACCCCTTTTTTTTATTTATTTTTTATAAAAGAGCCCAGATGTTCCCAGAGCCCCCGATTGCAACCCCCCCCTTTTTTTTTTATAAAATTATTTTTATTTTTTTTAAATATTTTTTTTATTTTTTATTTTTATTAAAGGACCAATAGGTCCACAGGGCCCCAGATGGCAACTCCCCTTTTTTTTAATAAAAAAAAATAATAATAATTTTCCTTTATACTGTATATATTTTTTGTTTTTATTAAAGGGCCCAGGATGGCATACCTCCCCCCCCCCTTTTTTTTTTAAATAAAACATTTTTTTTCCATTTTTGTATTTCTTTTTATTAAAGGGCCCCGAGGTCCCCAGGGGCGGCTACCCCCCCCCCCTTTTTTTTTATATTTTTCTTTAAAAAAAAAATTGTTATTTCTTTTTTTTTTTAAGGAGTCCAGAGGTCCCCAGGGCAACCCACAATTCGTGACACCCCGCGCTTCTCAATTCGTGGCACCCCTGCTTCTCAATACACGCCCCCCACTTTTCAATTAGCGGCAACATCCCCCGCTTCTGAATTTGAGGCGGCAGCACCCCCTTCCCCCCGGTTCTCTGCTCCAGGGGGTCAATGCCTGAAGCTGTGTAAGGGGCTCCATAATACCTGATGGCGTTTATATGATATTGTCATATACAGAAGGTGTCACCAGGACAGGAAGTGGGCAC
This sequence comes from Rana kukunoris, assembly GCA_029574335.1. Taxonomy (NCBI): domain Eukaryota; kingdom Metazoa; phylum Chordata; class Amphibia; order Anura; family Ranidae; genus Rana; species Rana kukunoris. The sequence continues at coordinate 63,427 of JAJQKJ010002499.1, forward strand.
ACAAACAAATCCTGACAGAGGTTCTAACCCATCCTTGTATCCAAACCGAGAAAAAATGGAGTTTGTTTTTTTACGTTGGGTGTCCCACACACCAGACGTGTAAATACTCCATGGCTGCTGATACAATAATATCTCAATGTTTCCATATGCGTGTCTCTCCTCCCCGGCATCTTCCATGACATCCCATCACTCCCTTTTCCTAGAAGTAATTCCTGTGCCTATCATTCCTCTTCTAGGCAGCGCTGGGTCCGCATAGCTCAGCCCCGGGCTATGTCATGCCATTGCTTATTTCCAGTCCCGTGCACATAGCTAATAGCTGGCATCACATACGTGATATGAAACACACAGAGGGTCCCAACCCGATCGCTGGAGAAATCATCACTTTCTTCCACTGGGATATTAATCTGTACAGTACCAGAACTTACCTCAACCGCACCAGGGAGGGCAAAACACCGGGGCAAAATAAAAAAATACAGATCTAGAGCATCCCCGGCCCTTCTTTTGTCCCTCAATGTCCACCAAAGCAATGCTGCTGCAGGTTGTGTTGGGCAGGGCTCTTGGGAGATGTAGTTCTGGAGTCACACCTACATTAGTAAGAACAGAGCTTTCCAGCAGCTGCCCCTGCCAGACATTGACCACTTACTGCCCGCTGAAGAGCAAAATGGGGGAGCGCTCCCGTTCTGGGACACCGATATATATCACTACCGCAATGTGTTCCTAGGACACGGCGCAACCCCCATCTCGGTAAACAGCCGATGACTCGGCTCTTTACCCATTTGATCAGCTGTGTCCAATCACAGCCAGTCGCATGTAAACAAGGAAGTTCCGTTTATTGGCTCTCCTCGCTTCACACTGACAGATCAGGGGAATCTTCAGGGGAATCTTCTCACAGGGGAAACCTGTGCAGATAATCAGTGTCCTGATTACAGTACAGCTCCAGCAGTGCCCATCAGTGACACCAATCAGTGCCCATTAGTGACGCCAGTCAATGCTGCCTTTCAGTGCCTGCTCATGAGTGCCACACATCATCAGTGCCCAACAGAGCAGTTCATCAGTGCTCATCAGTACTGCATTTCAGTACCACCTATCAGTGCCCTGATTACAGTACAGCTCCAGCAGTGCCCATCAGTGACACCAATCAGTGCCCATTAGTGACGCCAGTCAATGCTGCCTTTCAGTGCCTGCTCATGAGTGCCACACATCATCAGTGCCCAACAGAGCAGTTCATCAGTGCTCATCAGTACTGCATTTCAGTACCACCTATCAGTGCCCTGATTACAGTACAGCTCCAGCAGTGCCCATCAGTGACACCAATCAGTGCCCATCAGTGACACCAATCAGTGCCCATTAGTGATGCCAGTCAATGCTGCCTTTCAGTGCCTACTCATGAGTGCTGTCCATCATCAGTGGCCAAAAGAGCCGTTCATCAGTGCTGCCTATCAGTGCTCATCAGTGCCTCATTTCAGTACCACCTATCAGTGCCCTGATTACAGTACAGCTCCAGCAGTGCCCATCAGTGACACCAGTGCCGATTAGTGATGCCAGTCAATGCTGCCTTTCAGTGCCTGCTCATCAGTGCCCAACAGAGCTGTTCGTTCATCAGTGCTGCATTTCAGTACCACCTATCAGTGCCCTGATTACAGTACAACTCCAGCAGTGCCCATCAGTGACACCAATCAGTGCCCATTAGTGTTGCCAGTCATTGCTGCCTTTCAGTGCCCATCATTGCCTGCCCATCAGTGCTACCAATCAGTGTCACATTTCAGTGCCACCTATCAGTGCCCTGATTACAGTACAGCCCCAGCAGTGCCAATCAGTGCCACCAATCAATGCCCATCAGTGACACCAATTAGTTTTGCCAGTCAGTGCTGTTTTTCAGTGCCTGCTCATCAGTGCCCAATAGTGGCCCTCATCAGTGCCCCCTATTATTGTCCACCAGTGCAGCATAATAGTGCTACCTAATCAGTGCCCTTCAGTGCGGCATCATCAGTGCCCATCAGTGAAGGAGAAAAATTACTTATTTACAAGATTTACTAACAGAAACTTACAACATTTTTTTTTTTTTCTTATTTTGACCTGTCAAATCGCATGTCAAAACGCTCCAGTGTGAACCACGACTCATACTGAAAAGTTCGGGAGACTCCTGGTTCTTGACTAGCTAGTCAACTAGGGTGCCATGGACCGGCAGCGTGCAGCTTTGCGGCTGGGCTCTTAAAGGCAATGTACAGGTACGTGCCTGTGCCCAGCCGTGCCCTTCTGTCGACATATATATCGGCGTGAAGGGGTCCTTAAAGCGGGGGTTCACCTGGAATTTTTTTTTTATAAAGTCAGCAGCTACAAATACAGCAGCTGCTGACTTTTAAAAAACGAACACTTACCTGTCCAAGTCGCCCGCTGAAGCCGAGCGGTACCTCGGCTCTCGGCTTCCCCCGCCGCCATCCTCTGTAAGGGAATCGGGAAGTGAAGCACTGCGGCTTCACTGCCCAGTTCCCTACTGCGCATGCGAGAGTCGCACTGTGCAGTTCCCAATGGTTCCGGTTGTGTTCTGGGAGCTGAGTGTTTCCCAGAACATAACGGGGGGGGGTAACGTGGAGGGTCGGACTCCCGTGGGAGTCTATACCCGGAAGTGGTGCAAATACAGTACCTGTTTTATACAGGTATTTGCCCCCCCTCCCCCCTGAAAGGTGTCAAATGTGAAACCGGAGGGGGGGGGTTCCGAAAAGCGTAGGTTAAACACTAGGGGGCGCTGAAAGGGTTAAGTGTGTCCTAGGGAGTGATTCTAACTGTAGGGGGATGGGCTGTGTGTGACACTGATCACTGCTCCCGATTACAGGGAGCTGTGATCAGTGTCCTGTCACTAGGAATAATGGGGAAATGCTTGTTTACATCAGCATTTCCCCGTTCTTCCTCTCCGTGAGATCGCGGGTATCCACACAGACATTGAGTCTGCAGGACCCGCGACAGGCGCGCGCGCCCACATTGCCGATTCTTAAAGGGGACGTACCTGTACACCCATATGCCCAGCCGAGCCATTGCGCAGATGTAAATAGTCGCGCGCTGGTAGGCAAGTGGTTAAAGCCTGGCAGTGAGGTCAGTCCTGCACCAGACCAAAGTCAAAACATTCCAGCTATTTCTACGAGCCGCTTTCCAAAACAACGCTGTTTTCCTCATCCCAGGAGCCCGTCGGATGTTCAGGACCTTCCAGGAATCACAAGACGTTTCCAGATTCTTCGAGAGGCGAGGGAGAGGAAGGGACGGACGTTTGAAAAGGCGCGTCGTTTACTCAGGTGATCCTGCATGGCAAGAAAACATCTTGTACTCAAAAGGCTGAAAGAAAACAAAAGCAAACGAAAGAAAGACGCAGAGCTCACCGCGCAATTCTAGAACGTGCGCCCCCTACAGATCAACAAATGCGTCCCTTGGCAGGAGGCCAGAAAAATAGTAACTGTAAAGAGCGACGTAATGAAATGTTTGCAGCTTTCAAAGTAAGTGATCTCGGTGAAGATCCTCCTCACCCCCCCCCCCGTGAACCGCTTGGCGGATTACCAGGATTTGACACGCACATCATAAAGAAAATTGTCATTTATAAAGCGGGACGCTGGAATGCGTTTATTTTTAAATGAAACATTTCCTTAAATTAAAGTGAACCTTCCTCAATTTCCACAAGATCCTTTTTTATTACCTTTAGGTCCCTTTCACACTTGTACGACTTCAAAGTCGCGCGATTTTACCGCGATTTTGCCGCCATTCGCGACCGCGATTTCAATGAATGGTCCCTTTCACATTTATACGACTTGTCTCATGATTTTGTACAGCAAAATCGTATGACAAGTCATTCTCCATGATTTTCAATGACTACCATTCATACTGACACGACTTTAAGTAGTGCCGACTTCAAAGTAGTCCCTGCCGAATCGCGGCAAAATCGCGTGACTTTGAAGTCGTACAAGTGTGAAATAGACCTTAGGGCTCATCTACATCGCAATGTTCAGTGTGGAGTTTCTGCATGTGGGTTTACAAGCATTTGCTGCATGTTTTTGATGCGTTTTATTAGCTATTCCGGTACGTTAATTACATGCAAACAAAAACGCAGTATGTTGTACTTTTTTAGGTCCCTTTCACACTTGTATGCAGGGGGGTAAAGGCATTACACCTGTAAGGGGCCCGGGGGCCCGGATGGGAACAACCCTAAAAAAAAATTTTTTTTTTTTAGGGGTCCGAAGGTCTCCAGGGCCCCGGAGGCCACCAAGGGCCCCAGATGACAAGCCCTTTTTTAAAAAAAAATATATTTTTTTAATATATTTTTATTTTATTTTTTATTAAAGGGCCAATTTTTTTTCTTTTATTTTTTTTTAGAGGTCCAGAGGTCCCTAGGGGCCCGGAGGCCACCAGGGCCCCAGATGGCAAGCCCTTTTTTTTATAAAAAAAAAATATATTTTTTATAAAAAAAATACATATTTTTTATAAAAAAATATATTTTTTTTATAAAAAAATATATATTTTTTATAAAAAAATATATTTTTTTATAAAAAAAATATTTTTTTTAATATATTTTTATTTTATTTTTTATTAAAGGGCCAATTTTGTTTCTTTTATTTTTTTTAGAGGTCCGGAGGTCCACAGGGGCCCGGAGGCCCCCAGGGCACCGGATGGCAACCCCCCTTTTTTTTATTTATTTTCTATAAAAAATATATATATTTTTTAATATATTTTTATTTTATTTTTTTTATTAAAGGGCCATTTTTTTAGGAGTCTAGGGGCCCGTAGGCCACCAGGGCCCCAGATGACAACCCCCTCTTTTTTATTTTATTTTTTTATAAAAAAACATATTTTTTTATAAAAAAACATATTTTTTTATAAAAAAACATATTTTTTTATAAAAAAATATATTTTTTTAAAATATTTTTCTTTTATTTTTTATTAAAGGGCCAATTCTTTTTCTTTTCTTTTTTTAGAGGTCCAGAGATTTCCAGGGCCCCAGATGACAACCCCCCATTTTTTTATAAAAAAAAATATATTTTTTATATATTTTTTTATTTCTTTTATTTTTATATTTATAATATATATATATATACAGTATATATATATATATATATATATATAATATAATATTATTATTATTAAAGGGCCCAGAGGTCCCCAGGGCCCCCGGATGACAATCCTGCTTTTTTATAATTTTTTTTACTTTTTTATATTATTTTATTTCTTTTTTTTTAATATATAGATGTATTTTTATTAAAGGGCTCAGAGGTCCCCAAGGCCCCACGTGTCAAACCCCCTTTTTTATAATTGTATTTTTTATTTTTGTTTATATATTTTTTTTATATTTTTATTTTTTATTAAAGGGCCCAGAGGTTTCAATTTCATGCGGCAGCACCCCCCCCCCCCCAGTTCTCTGCTCCTGATGGCGGCCCTGCTTGTAGGACTTCAAAGTCGCGCGATTTTACCGCGACTTTGCCGCGATTCGCGGCCGCGATTTCAATGAATGCCTGTGTAAGTGGCATCAAAATCGGACCAAAGTAGTGCAGGGACTACTTTGAAGTCGGCACTACTTAAAGTTGTGCCAGTATGAATGGTGTTCATTGAAAGTCATGGAGAATTTTGCAGTCCAAAATCGTGGGACAAGTGGTATAAGTGTGAAAGAGACCTCAGGGGCATTGAAATATATTCATTTTTCTAGCAAATGCGTACATACTGCGTATAAAAGCACACTCATATGACGTCTTTCGGGATAATGAGCCAGCGCGCCCGCGGGGCCTTGCAGCGTGGCGATCAGTGGTGCTGTGTCTGACCAACCGCATATCCGATCGTTGTATGGAGCCTCTGTCAGAGGCTTCTTATCACGTGATCAGCTGTGACCAATCACAGCTGATCATCACGTGAGGAAGTGCCGGTAAGCGGCTTTCCTCGGTTCGCGCTGACAGGGAGAGCCGATCGGCGGTTCTCCCTGTCAGAGGAGGGGTCTGTGCTGATAATCAGCACATTGATTTTCAGCGCAGCCCCCATGAGTGGTGCCCATCAGCTGCCAATCGGTGCCCATCAGCTGCCAGTCTGTGCCCCATCAGTAACACCTGTCAGTGCCCATAAATGTGCCAATCAGTGCCCCATCAGTAATACTTGTCAGTGCCCTTCAAATGCCAATCAGTAACGCCTACCAGTACCTCCTCATCAGTGCTGTCTATCCAGTGCCACCCATCAGTGCCGCCTATCAGTGCCACCTATTCATGCCCATCAGTGCTGCTTATCAGTGCCCATTAGTGTTGCCTATCAGTGCCACCTATTAGTGCCTATCAGTGCCACCTATTTGTGCCCATCAGTGCTGCTTATCAGTGCCACCTTTCAGTGCACATCAGTTCTGCACATCAGTGCCGCCAATCAGTGCCCATCAATTCTACATATCAGTGCTGCCTATCAGTGCCACCTTTCAGTGCACATCAGTTCTGCATATCAGTGCCCATCAATTTTACATATCAGTGCCCATCAATGCTGCCTATCAGTGCCCATCAGTGCCACCTTTCAGTGCCCATCAATTCTACATATCAGTGTCCATCAGTGCCACCTTATCAGTGCCCATTAGTGCAGCATCATCTGTGCCCATCAGTGCCCATCAGTCTTTCCTATCAGTGCCCATCAGTGCCACCTTTCAGTGCACATCAGTGCTGCATATCAGTGCCGCCTATCAGTACCCATCAATTCTACATATCAGTGTCCATCAGTGCCACCTTATCAGTGCCCATTAGTGCAGCCTTGTCAGTGCCCATCAGTGAAGGAGAAAACAACATTTTATAACAGAAACAAAGAAAAACTTTTTTTTTTTTAAATGTCTGTTTTTTTAGTTTGTTTAGCAAAAAATAAAAATCGCAGAGGTGATCAAATGCCACCAAAAGAAAGCTCTATTTCTTTGAACAAAATGATAAAAGTTTAATTTGGTTACAGTGCAGCATGACCGCGCAATTGTCATTCAAAGTGCGACGGCGCTGGAAGCTGAAAATTGTCCTGGGCAGGAAGGGGGGAAAGTGCCCGGTATGGAAGCGGTTAAACCTAACCTTTCATAACATACCTTATTATAGGCCTAGTGACATCATCAGTCGGACTCTAAGCTTCCCTATGTATTGTAAGCAGATCTGGTGGGAGGGGCCGTCAGGGTGCTGTACATACCTACATGGGGTGTATGGGGGGGGGGGGGGGGTGGAGGGTCAGCTAGGGGTGTAAGGGTCTCTCACCTCAGTAATCTCAGCTCAGCAGGTCCTTGCACACCATGTCCTGACTCCCTGGCATGCCCTGCCTCTGCCTGCTTCCAAGAATCCGATCCCAGGGAGTTGTAGTTTCCTCTGCACTGCTCTGTTTTCTACCCACTTAGAGCTTGAGCGTGGACTACAACTCCCAGAATGCAACAGCTAGTGGTCGGTCGCCACGGCAGAAAATAGTAGCGGGCAGCGGCTGCCAGCCATTTTAAACATAATTTGCGGCAGGCCTTGGAGGCAATTGCCACCCTGCCCCCTGGCCCAGCCCTCCCCTGCGCTTTTCACCCATAGCCTGCCACCAGATGCAGTGCCGCTTGCCACCCAGAGCCTGCCACCAGATGCAGTGCCGCTTGCCACCCAGAGCCTGCCACCAGATGCAGTGCCGCTTGCCACCAGATGCAGTGCCGCTTGCCACCCATAGCCTGCCAACAGATGCAGTGCCGCTTGCCACCCCTAGCCTGCCACCAGATGCAGTGCCGCTTGCCACCAGATGCAGTGCCGCTTGCCACCCCTAGCCTGCCACCAGATGCAGTGCCGCTTGCCACCCATAGCCTGCCACCAGATGCAGTGCCGCTTGCCACCCCTAGCCTGCCACCAGATGCAGTGCCACTTGCCACCCATAGCCTGCCACCAGATGCAGTGCTGCTGTCACTCCCTCTGCATGAGCCACATGCGTAGAAGGAAAGTAGTGGAGTCACTATCTGGAGCGTGAAGATCACACCAGTCCCTGCTGCTTGCCGGAGAAAGAGGAGGTGCCGAGGTGGGTGGGGACAGCAGTGCTGTACTAGGCAACAACAAGAACCAGGGAATGCCCAGGGAATAACCAAGCCTACTTACCGACCAGCTAGCACAACAACCAATTAACCTGTCTAACAATGTGCGTTAAAAACAGGGGTTTTGTCCGCACGCATTTGCAAACGCATGCGTGAGCCACAGAGCCGCGCCAAGGCACCCCATAATTCTGTGGTCCTAACACTAACAGTGAGTGTCCTCACAATGGAGGAACATGCATTTTAATGGATAGATAGGGGCAGGTGGACTGAAGGGGAGCCACCCCTCCTTAAAGGTACAGACGCACACCAAGCACCCAGCATATAGCACAATGGCTGCAAAGGTGTTGGTGCACTGCTGGGCCAATATAAACACCACAGGTGAAACAAAACGTATCCACCGCCCCCATCTATGGCTGGCAATCACAGTAAGTAGCAATGGAAGGCTAAAGCAGATAACAACAAGAACCTGGGGAATGCCCAGGGAATAACCAAGCTGTACTAGGCGCAGGCCTCGCTCCCGTAAATTGTCACTGGTTACAAGACGCCAGTCAGCGCTGGCCCTAGCAACCAGTTCCGGAAATGTAGTTACTAGTTAGTAGGGGGTGACTGTGTCCTCTATTTCATTCAGGGACATTGAGAGGGGAATCCGGGACACGTGGGCACCCTAGTTATGCACACTGTGAGAAGCTGCTCACAGTGTGCGTTGAAATCAGAGCAAGCCGTTGCGGTCCAGGAGACAAGCAGACACAACTATGCAAAACTAAAGGGAAGGCTGAGGTCAGCTTGGAATATTCCAAGTAGGAAGAACGCTGGATGAGCGATTTTAGAACGGCGATTGTAGGTTGTAATTGTAACGCTGATCACACACAAATGATTATTGTACCAAACTTTCATTTTTACACTGTACACCCAAAACTATTTTTATTATACGCCATATAATATATTACAGTGCAGAGTCAGATGATAAGGGTTGTGTGCCCAGAGGAAGGGTGGGGACCTCCTCTAACCCTCAGTCACACTGCTGGATCATGCCTGTAGTTATCATTCATATGCAGCATGAATAAATGACGTGGTTTGTAAAGAGGACAAGGGAGGCGGCGCTACCTAGGGGAGAAGAAAGTAACTGCGATACAAATAGCAAACCACCTCATAAATGGTGGCCAATAAAGATAAGCTTCGAGTTCGAGTCGGACATTGCCTGCTCGCCGAACAGCGAACAATTTGGGGTGTTCGCGGCAAATTCGAAAAGAACACCCTGGAAAAGTCTATGGGAGAAATCTAAAGTGCTAATTTTAAAGGCTAATGTGCAAGTTATTGTCCTAAAAAGTGTTTGGGGACCCGGGTCCTGCCCCAGGGGAGTGTTTGGGGGCCCGGGTCCTGCCCCAGGGGACATGTATCAATGCAAAAAAAGTTTTAAAAAAACATCAGTTTTTTTCGGGAGCAGTGATTTTAATAATCCTTAAAGTGAAACAATAAAAGTGAAATATTCTTTTAAATTTCGTACCTAGGGGTGTGTATAGTATGCCTGTAAAGTAGCGCTTGTTTCCCGTGCTTAGAACTGTCCCTGCACAAACTGTAATTTCTGAAGGATAAAAAGTCATTTAACCACTTAAGGACCGCCTCCTGCACCTTTACGTCAGCAGAATGGCACGGCTGGGCACATCTACGTACAGGTACGTCCTCTTTAAGTGCCCAGCCATGGGTCGCGGGCGCATGACCCGCGGACCCGATCGCCGCCGGAGTCCGGTGATCGGTCCCCGTAGCTGAAGAACGGGGAGAGCCGTGTGTAAACACAGCTTCCCCGTTCTTCACTGTGGCACCATCATCGATCGTGTGATCCCTTTTATAGGGAAATACAATCGATGACGTCACACCTACAGCCACACCCCCCTACAGTTAGAAACACATATTAGGTCATACATAACTCCTTCAGCGCCCCCTAGTGGTTAACTCCCATTCAATTGTCATTTTCACAGTAATCAGTGCATTTTTAATGCATTTTTTGCTGTGAAAATGACAATGGTCCCAAAAACGTGTCAAAATTGTCCGAAGTGTCCGCCATAATGTCGCAGTCACGAAAAAATCGCGGATCGCCGCCATTAGTAGTAAAACAATTTTTTTTTATAAAAATGCCATAAAACTATTCCCTATTTTGTAAACGCTATAAATTTTGCGCAAACCAATAGATAAATGCTTATTGCGCTTTTTTTTTACCAAATATAGGTAGAAGAATACTTATCGGCCTAAACTGAGGAGAATTTCTTTTTTTATATATATTTTTGGGGGATATTTATTATAGCAAAAAGTAAAAAACATTGAATTTTTTTCAAAATTGTCGCTCTATTTTTGTTTATAGCGCAAAAAATAAAAACAGCAGAGGTGATCAAATATCACCAAAAGAAAGCTCTATTTGTGGGGAAAAAGGACGCAAATTTTGTTTGGGAGCCACGTCGTACGACCACGCAATTGTCAGTTAAAGCAACGCAGTGGCGAATCACAAAAAGTGCTCTGGTCATTGGGCAGCAATATGGTCCGGGAGTTAAGTGGTTAAAAATGCTTAGATTGAAACAATAGAAGTGAAATATTCCTTTAAATTTCGTACCTGGGGGGTGTATACTATGCCTGCAAAGCAGCGCTTGTTTTCCGTGCTTAGAACTGTCCCTGCACAAAGTTGTCATTTCTGAAGAATAAAAACACATAACCCCTACAGCGCCCCCTAGTGGTTAACTCCCTAACTGCAATTGTCATTTTCACAGTAAACAATGCATTTTTATAGCACTTTTCGCTGTGAAAATGACAATGGTCCCAAAAATGTGTCAAAATTGTCCGATGTGTCCCCCATAATGTCGCAGTCACGAAAAAAAAATGGTGATCACCGCCATTAGTAGTAAAAAACATTTTTTTTATAAAAATGCCATAAAACTATTCCCTATTTTGTAAACGCTATAAATTTTGCGCAAACCAACTGATAAACGCTTATTGCGATTTTTTTTACCAAAAATAGGTAGAAGAATACGCATCGGCCTAAACTGAGTAACATTTTTTTATATATATATATATTTTTGGGGGATATTTAATATAGCAAAAAGTAAAACATATTGCATTTTTTTCAAAATTGACGCTCTATTTTTGTTTATAGCGCAAAAAAAAAAAAAAAAAACGCAGAGGTGATCAAATACCACCAAAATTAGGGGGGCGTGGCCAGGCAGCGGATGTAGCCGGACGCATCTTCAGCTCCTCTCCGCCGAATCTCCTGAACTAATCCTGCTACACTACCCGGCTCACCTGCTACAACGGCCCGATCGCTGCTGTACGGTCCCCGGAGTGTCCCGGTGCCGTCTGAGTCCCGATCTGCGAAAGATGCCCGCACCTATCCCGCCACACGCGGCCCGACCCGGAGACAGCATGCCAGGCCAAAATGGCGCCCAGGCCCAGCGCACGCCAAAGGAGAGGCACAAGGAGGGGGCGGAAAGACTGTTCTCCAGGGTGCTTGTTCCAGACCCTAGCACTAACCCAGGACTGCAGGGGGGATCATCGGGTGGCTCCTCGGACGCGGATGACACTGTCCCCCTGGAGGATGGATGCGGATCAGGGTTCCTTTGGAACGCAGTGAGTACTCCTGATGACACCCCCACTAGGCCGCAGGCCTCCACCAGTCCTACCTCTGAAGGTGAGCCCTCTCTAAGAGACATATTCATGGCCATAACCTCCTGTAACACCTCCATTGCTGCCCTAGCCACAGATATTAAAGGAGTCAAAGCAGAAATAACTTTCTTGAGACAGGATGCACAAATGCTGAGGGAAAGGACCTCTGCAGTGGAGGGGAGAGTGAGCTCCATTGAGGATGATATGGCTCCCATGCAGAGGGACCTCACATACAACAACCACCTACTTATACAGCATTCATCTCGTTTGGAAGAATTGGAGAATAGGATGAGAAGGAATAACGTGAGGTTAGTGGGTCTGCCTGAGAGGGCTGAAGGGAAGAATCCTGTTGAATATATTGAAAACTGGCTGATAACTGCGTTTGGCAAAGAAGTGTTCACCCCATTGTTTTCCGTGGAGAGGGCTCACAGAGTTCCAGCTAGGCCCCCTCCTCCAGGAGGCCCTCCCAGACCCTTCCTCTTCAAACTGCTCCATTATAAAGATAGAGATGCTATACTACATAATGCCAGAGTCAAGCCTGCAGCTATGAGAGTTGATAATGCTAAGATCTCCTTTTTCCCTGATTTCTCTGCTGAGCTGCAAAAACAACGTGCTAAGTTCCTTGATGTCAAACGTCGCCTCAGAGATCTAGATGTAAAATATGCTATGCTGTACCCCTCCCGACTAAGAGTGGAGGCCCTGGGCTCTGTCCACTTTTTTGATCTACCATCCGCAGCTGCACAATGGCTGGATAGAGAAGAAAGATCGATCAGGGACAACCGCACTAGACGCCGTGCACAGCAAGATGAGTGATATACAACCTGAATCTTACTGATGCCCATACCTGGTCGTCAAGGCGGAAGAGGTGCTGATGTTTTACCCCTTCTTTGCTCATTGTCTGAGCTACCTGTTTTAGCTGTTGAGAAGATTGGACGCTTTTGTGCGCTTCCACTGCAGCCCTCATGTTGGCCTGGCACAGGCCCCTCTTTGCCATGCTGCATTTAAGTTTGGCCATGTTGGCCAGTTATTTCCTATTACTCTTTATTTTATTTTTATCCGGTTCCGGTTTTTATTCTTCCTTTTTAGAAGGCTCTTACTTGGGACATTCGCCACCGCTACCCCACCTACTCCTGAGGACCGAGGTCCCCGTCGTGACTGCTCCACCGATTAGATATGTCCTGCTGAGACTTCCACCATTGCTACATGACTTCCACTCCTTTATTTACCATCCCCCCGATTCACTTACTGCTCTATTGATGCCTACATGTTTTAGTGCTCTTTATTGCCCCGCATCAGGGCGGTCTGGGCATGCCAGAAACATCCTTAATGTATTAATGTATGCGCTGTCATGTCTAAGATAACTAGAATTATGTCCTGGAATATTAGGGGGCTAGGTAACCCTGTCAAACGTTTGGCTGTACTCCGTACAATTAAGAGGGTAACTGCTGATGTAGTTTGTCTACAGGAGACTCACTTCTCCCCGTCCCCCACGCCTCAATTTGCTGTGCGGCAGTTCAGCCACCAGTATCACTCTACTTTCTCGGTGTACTCGAGAGGGGTGAGTCTCCTGATTAAGCGGGGGGTACAGTTCTCGATGATAGAGGTCAAACTAGACCCTGATGGTCGATATGTTTTTGTTTTCTGCTCCCTCTACGGGACCAAATGTATTATTGCAGGGATGTATGTCCCCCCTCCATTTTCTACTACCATCCTGAGATTACTAACTGACTTTGTTGTCCGCTTCCCGGGTGTCCCGGTCCTGGTGATTGGTGATTTCAACAATTGCCTGGACCAGGCCAAAGATAGGTTGTCTGTGGGTAGGGGGAGTGTACCACTGAGAAAGACTGGGTCTACCCCGTTTGCCCGTCTGCTGTCAGAAATGGGCCTGATAGATGTCTGGAGGGTACATAATCCAGATGCTAAGGTATACTCGTGTCAGTCTGCTTCTTTGGGAGGATTGTCCAGAATAGACCTGGGGTTGGGAAATGAATTACTTCTACCAATGTTGGATTCCTCCCAATACCATCCCCGGCAGGTATCCGATCATTCCCCCCTAACGATAGATATCCGTTTTGGGATGAGTAGAGGCAATACCCTTTGGAAGCTTAACCCTTTCTGGCTCTCGCTAATCCCTGATCCAGACCCTATGCCAGATCTTCTCATCACCTTTTTTAGACATAATCTGGGTTCTGCAGGGCTGGATGTAGTTTGGGAGTCAGCCAAAGCTTTCATGAGAGGACAATTTATCAGAATAATCTCCCAGATTAAAACCTCCACTAAAGAATGGGAGTTGTCAGTCCTGAAGGAGGCAGGCGCCTCTGAGGCAAAATATGTTGCAGATCCCACAGATGAGACAAAACGTTCATGGTTGGCTGCTCAGTCTATGTTGAGAGATCTGTCACTGCAACTTGCCGAGAATAAACGTTTTTTCTTGCAACAGAGTCACTTTGAGGAGGGTGAGAACACAGGGCATATGCTAGCATTGCTGGCTAGGTCACAACAATCATCCTCCCACATTGTATCTATATTGGATGCCAACGGTACTCCATGCTATTCCACCAGTGACATCACGGAGACTTTTAAACACTTCTTTCAGGATGTTTATTCGTCCAAGGTTAAACCTTCCAGGAGTGACATTTGCTCCTTTCTGGATAAATACCCCCTACCTTGTTTGGCCGCATCAGATGCGGCTCAACTTAATGCCCCTCTAACTGAAGAGGAGTTATTGGAGGCTCTGTCTCATGCTAAAAACAGCCGAGCCCCGGGTGCTGATGGTCTACCGTCTGAGGTGTACAAGCGATATTCGTCTATACTTCTGCCCAACTTACTTAAAGTGTATAACCACGCACTCGAGAAGGGTTGTCTTCCTTCTTCCATGAATGAAGCCATTATAGTGGTACTGTTGAAACCCGGCAAAGACGCTCTGTCTCCGGACTCCTATAGACCAATATCGCTACTCACTTGTGATGTTAAACTGCTGGCTAGGATATTGGCGAATCGGTTGGCCAACTGTATACAAAAAGTGATTCATAGGGACCAATCCGGATTTATTCCAACTAGGTCCACGTCCCAAAATTTACGCAGACTCTTCCTGAATCTGCAAATCCCCACGGACAACATGGGCAACAGGGCGGTACTGTCATTGGATGCCGCCAAGGCATTCGATAGTGTGGAATGGCCATATCTATGGGAAGTATTAACTAGATTTGGAGTGGGTCCCTCATTCCTACGATGGGTCCAATTACTATATAGCGCCCCAACGGCGAGAATACGCATCAATGGGGGGGTCTCGGACTCCTTTAGCCTGGCTAGAGGCACCCGCCAGGGGTGTCCTCTTTCACCCCTGCTGTTTGCCATGGCCTTAGAGCCTCTGGCTATCCATGTTAGGGAATCACAAGATATAGTAGGATTCTGTAGGGGATCCAGAGAGGATGTTGTCTCCCTGTATGCGGATGATACTCTAATATACCTGGGTGACACTGTCGGTTCTCTGCAAAGTGTGATGAGCCTGATAGCTGCCTTTGGGCAGCTGTCGGGCTTCAGCATTAATTGGAACAAATCAGTACTTATGCCCCTGGACCCTCTCCCGGGCCCATTGCCTGCCTGCGCGAGAGCCATTGCTGTAGTCAATGAATTTAAGTATTTAGGGGTGCAGGTTACACCAGATCCTACCCATTATCTGGATAAAAACTTGTCCCCTTTGCTTCAGAGGTTTCGACTGAAGTGCTCTGCCTGGCAGAAACTACCACTCTCTGTTACGGGCAGAGTTAATCTTATAAAAATGGTATGGGCCCCTCAACTCCTCTATGTCTTTCACAATGCCCCAGTCTGGATAACACATAAATGGTTCTCCCGAATAGATGCCCAATTCAGGGAACTAATTTGGAATAACAAACCGGCGCGTATCAGCCTGCGCACTTTGCAACTCGCAAAGGACCGGGGTGGTATGGCGGTACCCAATGCCAGACACTACTATGTGGCTTCACAACTCCAACACCTGGGCAACTGGGGGGAGGTGGATAACTCTGACACTATTAGGTCCCTCATAGTTCCCGAGAACTCTAACATGCCGGCACTGGCATACCTTGATGCAGGTCTTACGCAATTTCCGAACACTCTCCCCACTATTAAACTATTGAATAAATTATGGGAATACGTAAGGTCCCTCTTTAAGATCAGAGAGGTCTGCCAGTTCACCCCAATATGGAAGAACAAATATTATAAGGAACTGTTCAAGCTCCAAGGGTTCAGTCTATGGGAGGGGGCGGGACTCCATTATATCATCCAACTATTTACTGGAACTGTACTTAAATCTTTTGAACATTTGAAGGAGGAATTTCATTTATTGAATTCTCAATTCTACCAATACCTACAACTGCGCCATGCTGTGCAGGGAGAAAGCAGGTTGTCTCCATTTGTCCAGACGGTACACCCTCTGACAAGGGATGTCCTCTTGACAGGTGAGAAGACGGGAATGATATCTCGGATATATACCAGGCTCCTCAATTTGACCCATGACGCTAGTGGACTTCCCTGTAGGAAGGGATGGGAACGAGACTTGGGGCCTATAGATGGAGACGTATGGGATCTCTGCCTGACGTCTGCTCCCCAGGTCTCAGTCTCTGCTTCACAGAGGCTGTCTCATTTATACCTCTTGCATAGGGTGTATAGAACCCCAGCCAGATTACATAAATGGGGCATCAGGGATTCGCCTTTGTGTCCGAAATGTGAAGCACATACTGGCGATCTACTACACATGATGTGGAAGTGTCCCAAACTTTTTCGTTACTGGAAATATGTACTTGACACTATCTCTATGGTGTTCCAGATACCGACCTTGCAGGACCCAGTTGTGTGCCTGCTTGGTGCCCTGGAGTTGCCCGAACTATCGCCCAGTGGACATGTTGCTGTGCTACGTTTACTTTACATCGCCCGCAAAGAAATTGCGCGGCACTGGATTACTCCGAGGGTACCAACGGGCGGGCAATGGGTAACGCGAGTTAACAGTATTCTGATTCGGGAGAAACTCACGTATCAACATCGCAATGTCCTACGAAAATTTTACTCAATGTGGCAATCCTGGTTAGATGTCCCGGGATTAGGCCCCTTCAGTTGGTGAGGGACAGACTGTTGCTAGGCTAACCTATCCGTGGCGGGGATGGAACAGGATTGGGCTATGTGATAGTATGAGAGGGGTGGACAAACTAGTGGAGGTGCTGTGATGCACAAAACTCCATGTGGTAGCTGGCGATTGAAAAAAAAAATGCAGGAGAGCCATGACTGTGTTATAGCCTTCAGTTGCTGTTCTCTCTATTACTCTGAAGGGTCTTTCCTTCTACATTCTTTGTTTGTTTCTCTTTTTTCTCTTTTCTTTTTCTTTTTCTTCCTCTTTTCATCTCTTCCTATTTCTCCCCCCCTGTGGTTATGTTAGGCTATGGTGTACACACTCAGGTTCTGTCAGCTTGGATACACTCCCTTTTATGCAGTAACATATGCATCGGTACTCCTATCCTTATGTTTGCTTTATTTGCAATTCACTGATTGATTGTATTTATACTGATGTCCGTGACAAGCTTAGTTATGGTATTGATGTAAGGCTCTGCTGGATGTATGCACCTACCACTGCAAAAATCTTAATTACGACCTGTCTGTGTATGTCTATGTACCTTTTCTTTGTTTAAAATAAACTTTTTCTGATTTAAAAAAAAAAAAAAATACCACCAAAATTAAGCTCTATTTGTGGGGAAAAAGGACTCCAATTTTGTTTGGGAGCCACGTCGTACGACCGTGCAATTGTCAGTTAAAGCAACGCAGTGCCGAACCGCAAAAAGAGGCAAGGTCCTTAATCTGCATAATGGTCCGGGTCTTAAGTGCTTAAGGAAGGACCTCCATGACTAAGCCCTGAGGGTGGGAGCAAAATATGTTGAAATAGCCTAATATTAAAGAGAAATTAATTCCAAGGTGCAAGTAGATGCAATGGTCTGCATTCGCCATGAAGCAATTTTGTTTGGGAGCCACGTCGCATGACCGCGCAATTGTTAAAGCGAAGCAGTGCCGAATCGCAAAAACTGGCCGGGTCCTGCCTAAAGGTCCGGGTCTTAAGTGGTTAAAATCACTGCTTTTTAAACCTTGTTTTTGCATTGATACGTGTCCCCTGGGGCAGGTCCCGGTCCCCAAACACTCTTTAGGACAATAACTTGCATATTAGCCTTTAGATTTCAAACCTTCAAGTCCCATAGACTTTAATGAGGTTCTAAAGTTCACACAAACTTTTGGTCGCAGGTTTTGGTGCAAACCAAACAGGGGGGCAGGGGTGTTCGGCTCATCCCTAGTGCCCAACCCCATAAAGACATCGTTTGATGGGTTTGGTGTGGAGGGCCTTCAGTTTCTTGCATAGATCCCTAAATTCAACTCTTCTGAGCATCATCGGAATGAATTGAAACACTGATTTCAAGCCGTGTTTTCTCATCCAACATCAACCTCATTAATGGTGGCCAGCTCCATAAAGACATGGTTTGAGATTCCTGAACAGTGCCCTGACTTACACTCTACTGAACACCTAGGGACGAACTCAAGAGCTCTGACCTCAACCCTATTGAACACCGTTACGATGAATTGGAACACTTATTTCAAGCCAGGTCTTCTCATCCAAGATTGGTACCTGACCTCATAAATGGTGGCCAGCTCCATGACGTGGTTTGACCAGTCTGGTGTGGAGGGCCTTAAGTTTCCTGCACAGAGCCCTGACCTTAACCCTACTGAACACCTTTTTG
Organism: Rana kukunoris; assembly: GCA_029574335.1. Classification (NCBI taxonomy): domain Eukaryota; kingdom Metazoa; phylum Chordata; class Amphibia; order Anura; family Ranidae; genus Rana; species Rana kukunoris. The sequence goes on from JAJQKJ010002499.1 coordinate 81,862, forward strand.
GATGAATTGGAATATTGATTTCAAGCCAGGTCCTCTCATCCTACATCGGTAACTCACCTCTTATATGGTGGCCAGCTCCATAATGGCATGGTTTGATGAATTTGGTGTGGAGGGGCCTTGAGTTGTCTGCACAGATCCCTAGCTTCAAACCCTACTGAACACCTTGGGTGGATTATTTGAAACACTGATTTCAAGCCAAGTCTTCTCATTCAACATCATTACCTGATGTCGTAAATTGTGAGCAGCTCCATAAAGACATGGTTTGATGTGCTTTGTGTGGAAGAATTTGAGTTTCTTGCACAGAGCCCTGATTTCAACCTACTAAACACCTTTGCGATGAACTCAAGTGTTCTGCACAGAGCTCTGACCTCAACCCAACTGAACACCTTTGGGATGAACTCAAGTGTTCTGCACAGAGCTCTGACCTCAACCCTACCGAAAACCTTTGGGATGAACTCAAGTGTTCTGCACAGAGCTCTGACCTCAACCCTACTGAACACCTTTGGGATGAACTCAAGTGTTCTGCATAGAGCTCTGACCTCAACCCTACTGAACGCCTTTGGGATGAACTCAAGTGTTCTGCACAGAGCTCTGACCTCAACCCTACTGAACACCTTTGGGATGAACTCAAGTGTTCTGCACAGAGCTCTGACCTCAACCCAACTGAACACCTTTGGGATGAACTCAAGTGTTCTGCACAGAGCTCTGACCTCAACCCAACTGAACACCTTTGGGATGAACTCAAGTGTTCTGCACAGAGCTCTGACCTCAACCCTACTGAACACCTTTGGGATGAACTCAAGTGTTCTGCACAGAGCTCTGACCTCAACCCTACCGAAAACCTTTGGGATGAACTCAAGTGTTCTGCATAGAGCTCTGACCTCAACCCTACTGAACACCTTTGGGATGAACTCAAGTGTTCTGCACAGAGCTCTGACCTCAACCCTACTGAACACCTTTGGGATGAACTCAAGTGTTCTGCACAGAGCTCTGACCTCAACCCTACCGAAAACCTTTGGGATGAACTCAAGTGTTCTGCACAGAGCTCTGACCTCAACCCAACTGAACACCTTTGGGATGAACTCAAGTGTTCTGCACAGAGCTCTGACCTCAACCCAACTGAACACCTTTGGGATGAACTCAAGTGTTCTGCACAGAGCTCTGACCTCAACCCTACTGAACACCTTTGGGATGAACTCAAGTGTTCTGCACAGAGCTCTGACCTCAACCCTACCGAAAACCTTTGGGATGAACTCAAGTGTTCTGCATAGAGCTCTGACCTCAACCCTACCGAAAACCTTTGGGATGAACTCAAGTGTTCTGCATAGAGCTCTGACCTCAACCCTACTGAACACCTTTGGGATGAACTCAAGTGTTCTGCACAGAGCTCTGACCTCAACCCTACTGAACACCTTTGGGATGAACTCAAGTGTTCTGCACAGAGCTCTGACCTCAACCCTACTGAACACCTTTGGGATGAACTCAAGTGTTCTGCACAGAGCTCTGACCTCAACCCAACTGAACACTTTTGGGATGAACTCAAGTGTTCTGCACAGAGCTCTGACCTCAACCCTACTGAACACCTTTGGGATGAACTCAAGTGTTCTGCACAGAGCTCTGACCTCAACCCAACTGAACACCTTTGGGATAAACTCAAGTGTTCTGCACAGAGCTCTGACCCAAAAAACATCATCATAGTGCACAGGCCATATGTTACATAGATCGGTGCTGTCTGATCTGAAGCTCCCTTGCTCTCGTTATCTGCTCTGAACTTTGACCTCCTGACTACCCGGCTTGTTACTTGGATTTTCCTTAGCCCCCTTTCACACATGTACGACTTCAAAGTGGCGCGATTTTACCGCTGCGATTTCAATGAATGCCTGTGTAAGTGGCATCAAAATCGGACCAAAGTAGTGCAGGGACTACTTTGAAGTCGGCACTGCTTAAAGTCGTGCCAGTATGAATGGTGTTCATTGAAAATAATGAAGAATGACTTGTCATACGATTTTGCAGTCCAAAGTCGTGAGACAAGTCGTATAAGTGTGAAAGGGAACTTAATCTTCCGTCTGCACCTGACCTCGTCTTGCCTTGTCCTCTGTACCTCATTGCCTGTGACCTGACCAATCAATCTGCTGCTCCGCTTCTGCTCAGCGTCATCCATGGATGTACCTGTCTGCTGTCCAAGTGGGCCATCACTCCCCCTGCATCCGGATCCAGAGCCGCATCTCTTGCAAATACCCGCCAGGCTCTCTTACCACTCCGCACTTCCGAGCCTCCTGCCTACAGTACCAGGGGCCGCGAGTTGGACACTTACGTCAGAGGCGCCATTGGTCTCATCGGTCAGGTACGTGCAAGTCTGACACTGGGGAGCTGAATGTCACTGGAAGTCATGCCAAGTTCAGCTGTTGGCATCCTCAGTGAGAAGAGCTGCACACAAGGAAAGCCTAATGACTGTTTTATATACCAACTGATGGATCGAATGGGAAATGAAGGATCAAAACCCCAAGGAAATTCAAAAACAAAAACACAAAAAATTATATTGACACATTACATTTTTTTTTTTATTTGGGGTGAAAAGATGAAGTTTCACATTAAAACAATCTTATGACATATAAAATCGCACACCATTAAAGGGTCACTAAAGGAAAATATTTTTTTGCTGAAATGACTGTTTACAGGGTATAGAGACATAAAAGTTAACTGATTCCTTTTCAAAATGATTAAAAATAGATAAAAATCAATCATATAATGTGCCTGCAGGTTAGTTTCACTTTTGAACTGGCTTCATGTTTCTGCAAAGTAGAAATAGACACACAGAACAAAAACAAACAAATCCAGGGCAGTGTTTTGTTTTTAAAATGAATCTGATTGGTTCTGGGAAGTTTTAGACACACAGTAATGACAGCTCAGACCACCGTGAGAAAGCTCCCAGCACTGTGGTTATAAGGAAACAGACAAGCAGGAAGTGTGGAGAACAGAGCAGGATTACAGCAACTTCGATGCAAAAACGAACAATAAGGACATGAAACCAGTACTGCAGTAAGGTAAAGGAAGCTATTTAGCTAAAAAAAATTTTTTTCCTTTAGTGATCCTTTAACGCAAACATAACAATATGCACAACACCTAAAATGTGCATAAAAAAGCCTGGATCTCACCATGCACCTTACATTCTAGCCATACAATCTCAAATTTACCAAGACTAGGAGGAGGACCTACATAATCTATCCAATCGGGCAGGTGCTTGAACTATAGTTGTTGGTAGATCTAAAAGGAGATTGTATATTCAGATTGTAATGTGTGTGGGGACCCTGGGATAGACCTGCAGGCGTTATCAAGGCAGCCAAGGTGAACCATGATGCACATATGTCCAGCTATGCACAGCAACCAGTCTGTGTAAAAATAAAAAATAAATTTTTTTTTTTTTTAATATATGTAGTAACACATCAGATTGCGAGTAACGCGGTTAACCTCTTAAGGACCGCCTACTGTACATTTACGACGGCAGAATGGCACGGCTGGGCACATCAACGTATATATACGTTGGTTCTAGTACCCAGCCGTGGGTCACGCGCCCGCAGCGCACTCCCGTGACCCGGTCCGAAGCTCCGGGACCGCGGGACTCGCGGACCCGAAGAACGGGGAGAGCCGTGTGTAAACACTTCACTGTGGCCGCAGCATCGATCGCGTCATTCCTGTTATAGGGGGACGTGATCGATGACGTCACACCTACAGCCACACCCCCCTACAGTTGTAAACACAACACATAGGTCACACATCCCCTACAGCGCCCCCTTGTGGTAACTCCCAAACTGCAACTGTCATTTTCACAGTAAACAATGCAATTTAAATGCATTTTTTGCTGTGAAAATGACAATTGTCTCAAAAATGTGTCAAAATTGCCCGAAGTGTCCGCCATAATGTCGCAATCACGAAAAAAAAACTCTGATCGCCGCTATTAGTAGTAAAAAAAATTTTTTTTTATAAAAATGCAATAAAACTATCCCTTATTTTGTAAAGGCTATAAATTTTGCGAAAACCAACCGATAAACGCTTATTGCGATTTTTTTTACCAAAAATAGGTAGAAGAATACGTATCGGCCTAAACTGAGGAAAAAAAATGATATATATTTTTGGGGGATATTTATTATAGCAAAAAGTAAAAAATATTGAATTTTTTTCAAAATTGTCGCTCTATTTTTGTTTATAGCGCAAAAAATAAAAACCGCAGAGGTGATCAAATACCACAAAAAGAAAGCTCTATTTGTGGGGGAAAAAGGACGCCAATTTTGTTTGGGAGCCACGTCGCACGACCGCGCAATTGTCAGTTAAAACGACGCAGTGCCGAATTGCAAAAAGGGGCAAGGTCCTTTACCTGCATTTTGGTCCGGGTCTTAAGTGGTTAACAAGCGTTTTGCAATACAAGCTATTATTTAAAAAAAATCATGACTCGGTTTGCGAGTGTTGTCTTGCAACCAGGGGCGGACTGACCATTGAGTCCCTCGGGCACTGCCCGAGGGCCCCCATGCCACTAGGGGGCCCCATCAGGGTTGTCAGGCTCAGTAAAACCAGGGACAGTATGTAAAAATCATTTTTTTTTTACATCTGTCCCTAATATGTCTGAAACTGACATGCTTTTGATGTGAAAATGCAGAGGTTTTTGCTGCCCCGCCCATGCCCTGCCTCCTGGTGTGGTGGCCATCTGTAAGCAAAGGGGCCCCATAATCTTCTATTGCCCGGGGGCCCTATGAGTTGTCAGTCCGCTCCTGCTTGCAACACAAGCAGGATTCAAGCCTCTGCGGTGTGCAGTACCACATTTGGCCAGAGGTGGGGCGCCGGTGAAACTCAGAGCTGTCCCGAGTGCACTAGAGCGGCTCCGAACGATCATCGGGTATTTTCGAGTCTCTCCAGGGCCCCCCAATCTCTGGCCACATGCTGTACAGCACACAACAGAAGTCGATGCAGAACTAATTATCTTTGTTTGCATTGACTTCTATGGGGAAACTCTCTTTGATATGCGAGTGCTTTGGATTACAGTGGAACCTTGGATTACGAGTATAATCCGTTCCAGGAGAATGCTTGTAATCCAAAGCACTCGCATATCAAAGCGAATTTCCCCATAGAAGTCAATGGAAACTAAAATAATTTGTTCTGAATTGACTTCTATGGTATGCAATACCGCATGTGGCCAGAGGTGGGGGGGGGGCTGGAGAGCCTCGGAAATACTTGGAGATAGCTCAGCTGATCTCGGAAACACTCTGGAATGGAGTATTTCCGAGTGTCTCCGGCTCCCCCCTGGCCAAATTCGGTACTGCACACCCCATTAGCTTGAATTCTGCTTGTTTTGAGAGACAACACTCGCAGACTGAGTCATCATTTTTTTTTTTTAAAGTTGCTCGTCTTTCAAAACGCTTGTTAACTGCGTTACTTGTAAACCAAGGTTCCACTGTACAAGCATTCTCCTGGAACGGATTATGCTTGTAATCCACTGTGTATATAGATAAATATATCTATCTATATACACACACACAATATTGTCAAAAGTATTGGGACGCCTGGGGTGGAGGAACTTGACTGGCCTGATCTCAACCCGATAGAAAACCTTTGGGGTGAATTACAGCGGAGACTACAAGCCAGGCCTTCTTGTCCACATCAGTGCCTGACCTCATAAATGCTCTTCTGGAAGAATGGCCAAACATTCCCATAGACACTCCTAATTCTTGTGGACAGCCTTCCTAGAAGAGATGAAGAATTAGAAAAAAAAAAAGAGAAAAGAAGAGAAAAAGAAAGAAAAAAGGAAGAAAAAAAAGAAAAAGAGAAAAAAAAAGGAAAAAATAAATAAAAAAAAAGAAGAGATGAAGAATTGAAGTTGTTATAGCTGCAAAGGGCGGGGCCAACTCAATATTGAACCCTACGGACTAAGACTGGGAGGCCATTAACGTTCATGTGCATGTAAAGGCAGGTGTCCCAATACTTTTGACACTATAGTGTACGGTATATACACAGTATACAGAGCTCACAAACCAACTATTGCTACAGCAGCGCCCTCTGCTGGCCTGTCATATCAAAGCACTTTGTTGCTAGAAGCAGTAAAGGAAAATGTTAATACCAGTTCAATGGTGGGCAGCGCCCCCAATCTACACTCCACCACAGTGAGAAATGCCCACTTTGCCCATTTAGGACAAAGCGGAGGTGTCTACCAATTAGTGCTACAGAACTGGATTACAGTGGAACCTCGGATCTCGAGTATAATCCGTTCCAGGAGAATGCTCGTAATCCAAAGCACTCGCATATCAAAGCGAGTTTCCCCATTGAAGTCATTGGAAACGAAAATATTTTGTTCTGCATTGACTTCAATGGCATGCAATACCGCATGCGGCCAGAGGTGGTGGTGGGGAGCGCCGGAGAGCCTCGGAAACAGCCGGAAAAGCCTGAGGACACTTTGGCTGACCTCTGAGTATTTCTGTGTCTTTCCGAGCATTTCCAATTGGTTCCGGCGCCCCCCCCCCCCCCCCACCTCAGGCCAAACGCGGTACTGCACACCGCTTTGGCCTGAATCCTTGACAACACTCGCAAACGGAGTTATGATTTTTTAAAATACAGCGCTCGTATTGCGAAAGGCTCGTTAACCGCTTAACTCGCAATCCGAAGTTCCACTGTACAGTAAAACCTTGGATTGCCAGTGTAATTCGTTCCAGAAACATGCTTGTAATCCAAAGCACTTGTGTATCAAAGCATTTTTTTTTAACAGGGTATAAAAGAGAAGAGAGGCGCCTCTAAGTCAAGGGTTTCTTAACCTGTGGCCCTCCAGCTGTTGAGGAACTACAAATCAAATGAGGCATTGCAAGCTGATTCCCAAAGGCAGAGGCATGATGGGAGTTGTAGTTCTGAAACAGCTGGAGGGCCAAAGGTTGAGCACCCATGCTCTAAGTGTAGCAATAAGTTGCTAAATGTTAAATGTAACCATATTGCTACACTTAGAGGCGCCTCTCTTCTTTTTTATACTCAGTTGTGACATGACGCTACTCTTATATCAAGACATCACTTGTATATCAAGGCAAAATGTATTAAAAAATGTCGCTTGTCTTGCAAAACGCTCTCAAACCAAGGTTTTTACTGTATGTCTAAAACAATAACATGGGGGGAGTCCCCCCAAGGCCTCCACTTTAGTGTCTGTAGGAAATGCTGTTCCTGCCGGTCCTGGTCGGCTCATTTTCCCACAACCCCTCATACCGGGAGAGAGTAGAGAAGGCAATCTGGGCGCTACGGCAAACCAAACCGGTTTTCACGTCAGCCGGCCATTTAAAACGTTCCACCGGAAGACACCTGTCACCTTAGTTTGGAGCGGCTCCTGTGTGCACCTCTCTGATTTATAGGTGGGCTTCTATTCTGAAAAGCCCCTCTGCCCACAGACCCCCATAACCACTGGCCAGGGTTGTAGGGAAGAGGCTCTGGTCCTTGAATTATTTTTCCGTGAGTGGGGGGCCCCATGTCAAGTGTTGTCTAAGGCCTCACAAAGCCTAGAGCCACCTCTGGACTTTGGCGTTGCAATAGTGGAAAGAGAGCCTAAAGGTGAACTATCCCTTGAAGCCTTTTTACTGGACAGGGAGTATAAGGTGGGCGGGGCTTAACCCAGACGGTAACAAAAGGGAAAGCAGAACCAGAGGGGAGCACGGAGGAGACATTTCTGGCTGATAAAGGTAAAGAAAGATCTCTCAGCTCCTCTACAAAGGCCGATGGTTTCAGTTAAAAGCAACAATATAAAATCCTCTGCAGCTCCTCCTGTTCAGATGTGGAGATCTGCCCACAGAACACAATGAAGGGTGGCGGCGTTCCTCTATGGAGGTGTGCGGATCAATACGTAGCTTCATCCATGTTCTCATCGCTGTCACCGCCAAACTCCTCCCCGTTATCGAAATAAGACATGATGTAGTCGGTCTCCTACAGAAGTAGAGGAGAGATTAGGAACATTGGAGGATGAAAAGAACTGCTATTACTGTGTCCCCGGTGGGGGGATTGGTGCTCATTTCCTGTCCTTGTGACACCGGTGAATCCAGTCATGGGGAATAGAAAGTGAGGGCATAAACCACTTAAGGACCGCCTCTTGCACATTTACGTCAGCAGAATGGCACGGCTGGGTGCAATCACGTAAGGGTAAGTCTCCTTTAAGTGCCGAGCCGTGGGTCGCGCGCGTGCCCGCGTCCCGGTCCGAAGCTCTGTGACCGCGCCTGCTGTCGGTGTCCCGCGATCGGTCCCTGGAGCTGAAGATTGGGGAGAGGTGAGTGTAAACACACCTTCCCCGTTCTTCACAGTGGCAATGTCAGTGATCGTCTGTTCCCTGATATAGGGAAAGACGATCAGTGACGTCACACGTCCAGTCCCGCCCCCCTACATTTAAAGCGGAAGTAAACCCATAGATTTAACAGTTTCAAAAAGCAGTTAAATTTCCGGCATGCCGGGATTGCCAACTGTCACATTGGTTGTGCTCTCCACCAAACTGTCAAACCATCCAATGGCTGGTGTCATAGCTGATCACAATTGCAGCACCACGGCAGTTGAAGATTAAACAGAGGCCAAGATGGCAGCTTCCTTGGCTGAAAATGATAGAAGGGTTTACTTCCACTTTAAAAACACATATGAGGTCACACTTAACCCCTACAGCGCATTTTTATAGCACTTTTTGCTGTGAAAATGACAATGGTCCCAAAAATGTGTCAAAATTGTCTGAAGTGTCCGCCATAATGTCGCAGTCACGAAAAAAAAAAAACGCTGATCGCTGACATTAGTAGTAAAAAAAAAAATTATTAATAAAAATGCCATAAAACGATCCCCAATTTTGTAAACTCTATAAATTTTGCGCAAACCAATCGATAAACGCTTATTGCGATTTTTTAAACAAAAAATATGTAGAAGAATACGTATCGGCCTAAACTGAGGAAAAACATTTTTTTTTATACATTATTGGGGGATATTTATTATAGCAAAAATTAAAACATTTTTTTTCAAAAATTGTCGCTCTATTTTTGTTTATAGCACAAAAAATAAAAACCGCAGAAGTGATCAAATACCACCAAAAGAAAGCTCTATTTGTGGGAAAAAAAGGACGTCAATTTTGGTTGAGAGCCACGTCGCATGACCGCGTAATTGTCAGTTAAAGCGACGCAGTGCCGAATCACAAAAACTGGCCTGGTTATTAACCTGCATAATGGTCCAGGTCTTAAAGGGGAGGTTCCCCTAAAAAGAAACTTTTAACATTGCATTCCCGAGGTTAATGAGAAGTAGAATCGGCAGGTTTTAAAAAAAAAATATGTCCGTACATACTGTTTCTCATATCCCTTCTTACCGCCGCTTCCAGGTCTGATGGTCGCGGATGGGCGTGCCTAACTGATTGACAGGCATCTCACCGACGCATACAGCGCGTCACGAGATGCCGAAAGAAGCCGAACGTCGGTGTGCAGGGGTCGTATAGAGCCGCACCGACTGCCCTGCTGAAGAAGTAATTTATTACGCAACGCGTCCGGGGACAGGAATGACTCGTACAGTCGCTCGCTCATGATCTGAACCTCTTCCTGAAGGAACCTCTCCGTCCGGTCCTTATGGTTTTCGTTGATGCTTTATATTTCCTCACCAAATGTGAGTAATCTGTATGCTGCATATTGCAATAAATCCCTGGTTTTTATGGAAGCTCTTAGATGTCTGTTTTTTCCCTTTTTGCTTTGCCATTATCATGCCTGACATGTGAGGATTCTACATAACATCCTTTTCCTGGGCTTCCTGTTGGATACTTATGCGCAGTATGACCATCTGGTAAAACAGTGGTCTCTCCTGGAGGTAATAGTAGAATACCCATTTGGTGGTGGGATCACCGTATATATTTTTTCATCACGTCTGCACTCTGGTGGATTTTAATTAGATCAATCTAATTAGTGGATCAATCCTTATCACATTTGCACTCTGGTGGACTTTAATCAGATCAATTGGAAAATTGGATCTTTTGCACAGATTATTATATGGACATTTGTTTAAAATATTCCATGCACTTATTTACTGGTGTAATATATCACTAATTGGTGCAATATACCACTTTTTATTTATTTATTTTTTATTTTCACATAATTTTGTGATATATAGTGCCTGATAAGCACCATTCAAGATATTATATTACATTGTATTGTTTGCGCTGCACTATTTCTATGTTGTATCTATTTGTGGGAATTTTGTGAAAGTTTTCTTTGTGTTCAGCTAGCATTCACAGAATATTTAACCTTGGAGTTATTTATATATATATATTCTTTTGTAATTTTTCCTCATCATTTTGCGCTGATTGCACCCTTTTTCTAATTTTGTATCTATTACATTCCCATTCATGACCGTTTTACGCAAGCGACGTTTTTTTTTTTTTTCCCGACGCGATGACGACGCCTATACCTAACATAGGATACTCCAACCCCATGTAGGTATATCTATGCGCCGCGTATCCCGTCCGGAAACGTCGTATCGTCATTGCGTCGCGCCGGATTTCGATCGTGAATTGCCGATTTCCGCTCATTAACATATTTTTTGAGCGTAAATCGGCGGGAACGCCCCCGGCGCCATTTTTAAGTTGAAGTAACGATGCGATGGCGAAACTCAGTTACGCTGCTCGCATCGGAACTTCAACCCGGCGTTTCTTGTTTTCTGGTTACAGAAAACAGAAACGCCGGCTCAAAGTCACAGTTAGGCACAGCCTAACTGTTCCTGAATCTGGCCCTAAGTGGTTAAACAATAATGGAGACAGAGGATTGGTGATTCTCGGAATCAGGGAGGGGAATCCAGAGGACGAGCTTCTTAAAGGACCAAAACGGGCTGCCGGTGTCTTAAAGAGTAAGGCCGCGTACACACGATCGAACATGTTCGCAGACCAGTTCCAGCGGACATATCCGATCGCGTGTACGGCCTAGCGGACAGGTTTCCAGGGGACAAAAGTTTTAAAACATGCTTTAAAACTTGTCCGCTGGAAACCTATCCGTCGGACATGTCGATTTGAATCGACGCAGGTGCGAAAGCATTTTACTTCCTGGTTTGCGGACGTCGCATTTGAATAGACGCAGGTGCGAAAGCATTTTACTTCCTGGTTTGCGGACGTCGCATTTGAATCGACGCAGGTGCGAAAGCATTTTACTTCCTGGTTTGCGGATGTCGTGGCGTCGACGTCACCGCGCTGTCTGTCCGCGGGGATTTTGATTTGATCGTGTGTAGACGCGATTAGACCAAAAGATCCCCGGAGACATGTCCGATGAAAACGGTCCGCGGACATGTCTCCTTGTGTGTACGCGGCCTAAAGGAAAGCCACAAACACTCAACCCATAGACAGATCACAGCCAAAGTGCAATCAGATTGGCTCTGTGGCTTATGATCTCAGTGAGCCAATCACACGTTATCAGGTGAGCACCAAGGACCGCCCACCGCTGACACCAGACATGAAGAGGAAGGACCCATCACATCACGTGGTTGGATAGAAGATGAAGCATGTATTCTGTATAATTTTTGATGTATGGTCAATAGGGGGAATTTTTAGAGATAATTGGAGTTTTGCTTTAGTCCGGGTTGAACCCCTTACCTCCTCGTGCTCCTCTTCATCATAGTCTTCCTCTTCCTCCTGATCCTCCTCTTCCTCTTTCTTTTCTTCTTCCTCCTCAGAGCTCACTTCCTCCTCTTTTTTCTCAAGATTCTAAAAAAAAAAAACACACAACACCTTTATGTCACCCGAAACAGGACCCTTCCCAACAGGCCACAGGGGGCCCCATGTACTTATATGTCACCCGAAACAGGACCTTTCCAACAGGACACAGGGGGCCGCATGTACTTACATGTCACCCGAAACAGGACCCCTTCCAACAGGCCACAGAGGGCCCCATGTACTTATATGTCACCCGAAACAGGACCCCTTCCAACAGGCCACAGAGGGCCCCATGTACTTATATGTCACCCGAAACAGGACCCTTCCCAACAGGCCACAGGGGGCCGCATGTTCTTATATGTCACCCGAAACAGGACCCTTTCCGAACAGGCCACAGGGGGCCCCATGTACTTATATGTCACCCGTAACAGAACCCCTTCCAACAGGACACAGAGGGCCCCATGTACTTATATGTCACCCAAAACAGGACCTTTCCAACAGGCCACAGGGGGCCCCATGTTCTTATATGTCACCCGAAACAGGACCCTTCCCAACAGGCCACAGGGGGCCCCTATGTACTTATATGTCACCCGAAACAGGACCTTTCCAACAGCACACAGGGGGCCCCATGTACTTATATGTCACCCGAAACAGGACACTTCCAACAGGCCACAGAGGGCCCGATGTACTCATGTCACCCGAAACAGGACACTTCCAACAGGCCACAGAGGGCCCGATGTACTCATGTCACCCGAAACAGGACCCTTCCAACAGGCCACAGAGGGCCCGATGTACTCATGTCACCCGAAACAGGACCATTCCAACAGGCCACAGAGGGCCCCTATGTACTCATATGTCACCCGAAACAGGACCCCTTCCAACAGGCCACAGAGGGCACCTATGTACTTATATGTCACCCGAAACAGGACCCTTCCAACAGGCCACAGAGGGCCCCATGTACTCATATGTCACCCGAAACAGGACCCCTTCCAACAGGCCACAGAGGGCCCCATGTACTTATATGTCACCCGAAACAGGTCCCCTTCCAACAGGCCACAGAGGGCCCCATGTACTTATATGTCACCCGAAACAGGACCTTTCCAACAGGCCACAGAGGGCCCCATGTACTTATATGTCACCCGAAACAGGACCCTTCCAACAGGCCACAGAGGGCCCCATGTACTTATATGTCACCCGAAACAGGACCCCTTCCAACAGGCCACAGGGGGCCCCATGTACTTATATGTCACCCGAAACAGGACCCTTCTAACAGGCCACAGAGGGCCCCTATGTACTTATATGTCACCCGAAACAGGACCTTTCCAACAGGCCACAGAGGGCCCCATGTACTCATGTCACCCGAAACAGGACCTTTCCAACAGGCCACAGAGGGCCCCTATGTACTTATATGTCACCCGAAACAGGACCCTTCCAACAGGCCACAGAGGGCCCCTATGTACTTATATGTCACCTGAAACAGGACCCCTTCCAACAGGCTACAAAGGGCCCCTATGTACTTATATGTCACCTGAAACAGGACCCCTTCCAACAGGCTACAAAGGGCCCCTATGTACTTATATGTCACCCGAAACAGGACCCTTCCAACAGGCCACAGAGGGCCCCTATGTACTTATATGTCACCTGAAACAGGACCCTTCCAACAGGCCACAGAGGGCCCCTATGTACTTATATGTCACCTGAAACAGGACCCCTTCCAACAGGCTACAAAGGGCCCCATGTACTTATATGTCACCCGAAACAGGACCCTTCCAACAGGCTACAAAGGGCCCCATGTACTTATATGTAATCTGTATAGCTGCACCACTCAGTGTAAAGTCTCAAACTTTTTTATTCCCTTAGTTTTGACCCCCTACTGGTTATTATTTGTGACCAAGTGTATGTAAAAATTCCCTAAAATAACCCCCCTCCCCCTTCATTTTTTTTAGAGAGAGAAAATGCTGCTTCCAACTCTCACACTGCAATGCTCTGTGCTGACAGAGCTGAGTAACAGCCACACCCACAGTGTTTAACATCTCAAACCTTTTTGTTTCATTATAGTCCTGTACCAAAGCTGGGAATTTATTTTGACCGTTTTTATATAGAAATTCTCCAAAAAAAAAACAAAAAAAACTTTCTCTGTAAAAAAGCTTCTTCCATCCCTTACGCTGCAGTGCTCTAAGCTGACAGAGCTGAGTAAAAGCCACACCCCTCAATGTGAAGTTTGACATCTCAAACCTTTTTGTTTCCTTATAGTTCTGTAAACTCGCTGGTTAGGATTTGTGACGACTTCATATGAAAATTCCCTTAAAATACCCCTTTTTCTCAGTGAAAATGCTGTTTCCATTCCTTACGCTGCAGTGCTCTATGCTGACAGAGCTGAGTAACAGCCACACCCCTCAATGTGAGGTCTGAAGTGTTTTATTTTCATTATAGTCCACAGCTGGTTATGATTTGTGACCAATTTTATACAGAAATTCTCAAAAATACCCCTTTTCTCTGTGAAAATGCTGCTTCCAGCCCTCACACTGCAGTGCTCTGTGCTGACAGAGCTGAGTAACAGCCACACCCCCCTCAATGTGAACTTTGACATCTCAAACCTATTTGTTTTCTTATAGTTTTGTACCCTCATTGGTTATGATTTGTGACCGACTTCATATGGAAATTCAATAAAATACAATTTTTTTTTTGTGAAAATGCCTCCTCCAGTCCTTACCGCCACACTTCTCAGCACTAAGAACTGCCGTGCAAGAGAATGGGCCTGTCCGACCAAGTCTGTTATATTAACAAGAACAGTGGTTCCAAGCTTATCCATACACATAAGGATTCCTCCATCCATGCTAAAAAGAACAGATGGAGGGATCTCCCCGGCCGTCTATTATATTCTGGCAGAATACCCAAACAGCAACTGCATCCGATTCCTCTGCAAGCACTGTTCAACTGAGACCCTTCTACGTTGTTCCTTTGAAATTTAAATTGAAATCCGACGATCTGGGTGATTCCAAAAGGGTCACGAATTAGGCTGTGTAACGGAATGGCCCGTGGGACCTAGAGGCTCTTGAAGGGTGTGGGGTACTCCTGTTTCAGCTTCACCTATGACTCTTGTGTCTAGGGTCATCCTATGTCCACTAGGGGCATAGGATGACTGATAAATGATATCTTGGATTACAGGAGATGGTGAATGATAATTCACAATATATTCCAGGATATCTTGAAATATTACAGGTTGTTGATTTTAAACCCAACCGGTCAATAGAGTGATTCATTCAATGTGGGAACACCGACTGTTAAGGTGTTTAATGTCGTCTGCTACTGTCATGTAAATGAACCTTAGTCTGGCTCTCAAGAGTCGGACATTGTGGATGCTAATTGACACTGTATTGTGTGAATTTCTATTGATGATAAATGTGTATTGTACAGCAGGTGAGAAGAGCTTATCTCGGAGTCACCTTGTCTGGGTAAATGATCAGTAATTAGCCCATGTAGATTATCTCTGAGACAGAATGTATGTCTCCTAAAGATGTGTATTGAGCTCCTTGTGTCATGTTGTGGGTGGAGTTAAGCCATTGTTCCTTGCGGTTTCTAACTGTATAAGAGCCTGAGTTTACCATTAGAGAGTCTATTCGTTGAACCTCAAACAGAGCTGTGTCTCGTTATTGGGGTTCGTCTGCTGGATTGTGGAGTGTCGATAAGCTGTCGTGGGTTGGTGAAATGGAACATCGTAAGCGGCGCTAACCCCTGACCGTTACAGGCTGATTCAGCAAGAATCAGGTATGACCCTGCCCACGGAGCTTACAATCTAAATGGAGGGGGAGGTGCTACAAGAGATAATAGCTGCAGGGAATGATCTGATGGAGGTGACCCAAGTACAGTTCTTAGGTGGGGGTAGGCTTCCTTGAATAAATACGTTTTCATGCTTTGCCCTAAGACAGCCAGGGTCATATTGGGGTAGAGAGTTCCAGGGGATGGGAGAGGTTCTAGAGAAGTCCTGAAAGCAGGCATGGTAGGAAGCTATGATTATTACAAGTCTATCAGACTGCATATCTATTTATGTGACATCATCTGCACTTATGGCAGCCAAGCAACCAGCATTTTCACAGCAGCCTCACTTTACTGCACCGTATCATATTGCACAGATACAAACCAACACTTCTAAGTGTTAGAAAGAGAGAGGCATTGTTACTAAGTCAACAATCGCTGTCACAATATGAAGCTTTGCGATGTGAGAAGCGGCCCGCTCTCCTGTCTGGCAGCTGCATTGTGCGTGTGTATTGTCTGGGGGGATGATGAGCAGTCTAATGATACGGCAATCATGGCTGCCGGGAGGAGGCTGAAAGGAAAATGTGACAGGAGAAATTGTGGCAATTGTTATTGTCAGCCCGTTATTCCCACGCTTACTAGAACAGGTCCGGGTCCCGGCGTACGACATACCCAGACATGCAATGCTGATGTGCGCTTATTTCTCTTTTTATTCGAAAGAAAATGTAGAGTCATGGGATACACGCCGGGGACAACACAAGTGGCTGCGCTCCTTTCTAACCTAGACTGATTAGGTCATCTCTCTGCTCTCTCCTCCTTAAACCTGGTCCCCCAGCCTGCAGACTGCTAATAAGAAGACTGATTAGGTCATCTCTCTGCTCTCTCCCCCTATGAACGCTAAGATGAAGACGGATTAGGTCATCTCACTGCTCTCTCCTCCTATCAGTAGGTTCCCCAGCCTGCTGACTGCTAACAACAAAGACTGATTAGGTGATCTCTCTGCTCTCTCCCACTATCAGCTGATAAAAAATAGACTGATTAGGTCATCGCTTTGCTTTCTCCCCCTATGAACAGGCCCTACAACCTGCTGACTGCTAAGATGAAGACCGATTAGGTCATCTCTCTGCTCTCTCCCCCTATCCGCTGCTAAGAAGAAGACTGATTAGGTCATCTCTCTGCTCTCTCCCCCTATCCGCTGCTAAAAAGAAGACTGATTAGGTCATCTCTCTGCTCTCTCCCCCTATCCGCTGCTAAGAAGAAGACTGGATTAGGTCATCTCTCTGCTCTCTCCCCCTATCCGCTGCTAAGAGGAAGACTGATTAGGTCATCTCTCTGCTCTCTCCCCCTATCCGCTGCTAAGAAGAAGACTGGATTAGGTCATCTCTCTGCTCTCTATCCGCTATCACCAGATCTTCCAGCCTGCTGACTGCTAAGAAGAAGACCAATTAGGTCATCGCTCTGCTCTCTCCCCCTATTACCCTATTAGCATGTCCTAAGCCTGCTGACTGCTAAGAAGAAGAAGAAGACTCATTAGGTCATCGCTCTGCTCTCTCCCCCTATTAGCATGTCCTAAGCTTGCTGACTGCTAAGAAGAAGACTCATTAGGTCATCTCTCTGCTCTCTCCTCCCTACCAACAGGTCCTCCAGCCTGCTGACTGCTAATAAGAAGACTGAGTAGGTCATCGCTGTGCTCTCTCCACCCATCAATAAGCAATAAAAACCCAACCGAGCCTCTAACCCTCAGGATTGAACATTAGACCCGATATCACATCACACACACACACAATCCTTACCTCCAACTTCTTTATAATCTCCTCTTTATCTAACGGTATCCTCTGCTTGTGCTTGGGAAGGACGGCCGCCGACTCTGCAGAAGAGGCAACAAACACACAACCTTGTATGACTCTGCCCTCAAGACTCACCAGCAAAAAGGAAAACGGGGGGATGACAAAGGGTTTCACATACACCAATCACAAATAAATAAAGAAATCCCTTTCTATAAAATGTCTATAAAGTAAAGTCCCCAATCAGGCTGTTATCTGACTGTGATTCTTCCCATCCTGAGAATCACAAAGGACGAGTCTGACATCATACCCAAAATCTGCTGATCATGGGTGCAATGCTCTGCAGGCTCCAGTAAAAAAAAAAAGAAAAAAAATGCATGTATTACTATTTACACCTGCTCGGGGGTGACAAAGGTGCTTTACTACATTTTTGCTATGTTTGAATAGCTGCATCCTTGTCTACACTAGCTGAGCAAGGACAGCTGTGACCCTAGAAGTGAGATGATCCTTAACCACTTCAGCCCCGGAAGGATTTACCCCCTTCCTGACCAGAGCACTTTTTGTGATTCGGCACTGCGTCGCTTTAACAGACAATTGCGCGGTCGTGCGATGTGGCTCCCAAACAAAATTGGCGTCCTTTTTTTTCCCACAAATAGAGCTTTCTTTTGGTGGTATTTGATCATCTCTGCGGATTTTATTTTTTGCCCTATAAACAAAAATAGAGCGACTATTTTAAAAAAAATGTAATATTTTTTACATTTTGCTATAATAAATTTCCCCAAAAAATATCTAAAAAAACGTTTTTTTCCCCAGTTTAGGCCGATACGTATTCTTCTACATATTTTTCGTAAAAAAAATCGCAATTAGCGTTTATCGATTGGTTTGCGCAAAATTTATAGTGTTTTCAAAAAAGGGGGTAGTTTTATGGCATTTTTATTAATATTTTTTTTTTACTAGTAATGGCGGCGATCAGCGTTTTTTTTCGGTACTGCGATACTATGGCGGACACATCGGACACTTTTGACACATTTTTGGGACCATTGGCATTTTTATAGCGATCAATGCTATAAAAATGCATTGTATTACTATAAAAATGCCATTGGTAGTGAAGGGGTTAACACTAGGGGGCGGGGAAGGGGTTAAGTGTGTTCCTATTTGTGTTCTAACTGTATGGGGGGGGGGGTGGACTCACTAGGGGGAATCACTGATCTTCCGTTAATACATTGTATGAACGGAAGATCAGCGTTTGCCCCGCTGACAGGAACGAGCGCTGTGTGTTTACACACACAGCTCTCGTTCCCCGTTCTGTAACGAACGAGCGCGCGTGCCCGGCGGCGATCGCGCCCGCCGGGCACGCGCGCGGGCCGCCGCCGGCGCGCGCAAGCCCTCTAGCGGCCAAAAAAGATAGGACGTAGAGCTACGTGCTCTCGCCCAGCACTGCCACCGTCCCGCAGTAATATGACGACGGGCGGTCGGCATCTAGTTAAATATATCTTTATAAATCTTTATTTTATATTTTTTTATTCTTTTTTTTTTTTGTTTTATATATATTTTTTTTGTACGCTTTAAAAAAAAAATGTTTTTATTCTATTGCTATTATAAGGGGGCTAGCAAGTCTCCTATGTGATAGCATTGGCAGAAGACAGGCAGGTACGCTTTATGGAGACATCAGGGGTCTACTAGACCCCTGATGTCTCCCCTGCCCTCCACCAATGCATCTATTCACAGACTGTGTTTGAATAGCTGCATCCTTGGCTATACTAGCTGAGAAATGACAGCGGTGACCCTGAAAGTGACATAATACAATTTTTATAAATATTTTATATATTTTTCATTTTTATTAGGGTTGTCCCGATACCACTTTTTTAGGACCGGGTACAAGTACCGATACTTTTTTTCAAGTAGTCGCCGATACCGAATACCGATACTTTTTTTTTTTTTTAAATGTGTCCACAAATGCAGCCTTGTCCACAAATGCAGCCATGTCCCCCCACAAATGCAGCCATGTCCCCCCACAAATGCAGCCATGTCCCCACACATATGCAGCCATGTCCCCCACATATATGCAGCCATGTCACCTCCATATCCCCCATATATGCAGCTATGTCACCTCCATATCCCCCATATATGCAGCCATGTCACCCCCATATATGCAGCTATGCCACCCCCAAATATGCAACCATGTCACCCCCAAATATGCAACCATGTCACCCCCATATATGCAGCCATGTCACCCCCATATATGCAGCCATGTCACCCCCATATATGCAGCTATGTCACCTCCATATCCCCCATATATGCAGCCATGTCACCCCCATATATGCAGCCATGTCACCCCCATATATGCAGCCATGTCACCCCCATATATGCAGCCATGTCACCCCCATATATGCAGCCATGTCACCCCCATATATGCAGCTATGTCACCCCCATATATGCAGCTATGTCACCCCCATATATGCAGCTATATCACCCCCATATATGCAGCTATGTCAGCCCCATATATGCAGCCATGTCACCCCCATATAAGCAGCCATGTCACCCCCATATAAGCAGCCATGTCACCCCCATATATGCAGCCATGTCACCCCCATATATGCAGCCATGTCACCCCCATATATGCAGCCATGTCACCCCCATATAAGCAGCCATGTCACCCCCATATATGCAGCCATGTCACCCCCATATATGCAGCCATGTCACCCCCATATAAGCAGCCATGTCACCCCCATATATGCAGCCATGTCACCCCCATATATGCAGCTATGGGGGTGACATGGGGCTATGTCAGCCCCATATATGCAGCCAGTTCCCACATACCTGCATCACCGACGCCGCCGCTCCTGCTGCCGCCACGCACCATCGCCGCATCCCCGCCGCTTAGTTAATACAGGCGGGGAAGATAACAGCTTTCATTTGAATAGCTGTATCGTTTCCTGCCGCGCCGCGTATAGACACTCCCCCTTGCTCGCGATCTGTCCAATCACGAGCAAGGGGGAGTGTCTATGTGCGGCGCCGCGGGAAAACGATACAGCTATTCAAATGAAAGCTGTTATCTTCCCCGCCTGTATTAACTAAGCGGCGGGGATGCGGCGATGGTGCGTGGCGGCAGCAGGAGCGGCGGCGTCGGTGATGGCGGCGGCGGGGGGGGGGGGCGAGTATTCTATTCTGGTATCGGGGGTATTTGCGGGAGTACAAGTACTCCCGCAAATACTCGGTATCGGTCCCGATACCGATACTGGTATCGGGACAACCCTAATTTTTATTTTATAACTTTTTTTTATTTATGCTTCTTTATATATATATATTTTAACTTTATTGCTATTACAAGGGGGCTAACAAGAGGAATTACAGTTGTGACCCTGGAAGTGACATTATACAATTTTTTTAAATATTTTATATATTTTTCATTTTTATTTTAAAACTTTTTTTATTTATGCTTCTTTTTCATATTTTTTTTTTTTAAACTTTATTGCTATTACAAGGGGGCTAACAAGAGGAATTACAGTGACCCTGGAAGTGACATAATATAATTTTGATAAATATTTTATAGCTTTCTCATTTTTATTTTTGCGTCTTTTTAATTTTTTTACAATTTATTGCTATCACAAGGGTTCTAACAAGAGGAATGCTAGCTGTGACCCTGCAAGTGACGTTCTACAATCTTTATAAATATTTATTTTATATTTTTTCATTCTTTTTTTTTGTTTATTCTATTTATTTATTTTTTTTACAATTTATTGCTATCACAAGAGGATTAACAAAAGGAATGACAGCTGTGACCCTGGAAGTGACATAATATAATTTTGATAAATATTTTATAGCTTTCTTATTTTAATTTTTAATTTTTTTACAATTAATTGCTATCATAAGGGTGCTTTTTTTGTTTATTGTACTTTTTAATTATTTTTTTTTTTTTTACAATTTATTGCTATCACAAGAGATCTATCTATCTATCTATCTATCTATCTATCTATCTATCTATCTATCTATATATATAATGTAAAAAAATACATAAATCTTTATTTTATATATGTTTAATTTTGTTTTATAATTTTTT
The DNA here is from genome assembly GCA_029574335.1 of Rana kukunoris. Classification (NCBI taxonomy): domain Eukaryota; kingdom Metazoa; phylum Chordata; class Amphibia; order Anura; family Ranidae; genus Rana; species Rana kukunoris. The sequence goes on from JAJQKJ010002499.1 coordinate 103,118, forward strand.
TTTTACACTTATTTTTATTTTATTGCTATAACAAGGAGGCTAACAAGAGGAATGACACCTGTGATCCCGGAAGTGATGTAATAGATATCACTTCCGGGTTATTAGTCACAGGAGGGATGGGGGTGATGAAATTGAATTTTTTAATAATCTTTCTTTTATATCTTTTTATTTTCTTTGCATTTTTTTTTTACTTTATTGCTATCACAATGTGATGGCATGGGCAGGTGACAGGTACTCTTTATGGAGACATCAGGGGTCTATTAGACCTCAATGTCTCCCCTGACCTCCAAACACAGTAGCATCCTTGGCTACACGAGCAATGACAGCTGTGCCCCCGGGGTCATTAGTTACAGGAGGGATGAAGGACGGATGTTACCTGAGTTCCTCCTGGCCCCCCCCCCGGGCAGGCTATTTTCCTCGGTCCTGGGCACCCGGAGGAACGGGAGAGCCTGGGACCATTGCTGGTGTCTTGACATACACTTGAATACATATGTGCACACACCACGATCAGCCACCAGAGGGCACTGTAATAAAGTCACTTCTCTTTATTTGCTTTTTTAGTAATGCCAAAGGATCTCATCAAAAAGCGTAAATGGTGCTTTTATCATTCCAAAGAGAATAAAACTGAACTGGCACACGTACTGGGCGGAGCTGGATACAAAAAGGGATTGGCAAAGCTTCTGCTCCCTATTCTCCGATCACTTTCTCTCGTCCAAATAGGAAGCTTACATTGGCAGAGCCTGACAACACCACCGGGAGAAGGAGAAAAGCACAGCAAAGAGGACTATCGGTCCCTATAGACGGCTGGAATTTCAGTCCCTGCAAGAACCACCCAGCTTGAGAAGAGCCAATGTAAAAGTACGGCCCTTGCTGCCTGTCTGAAAAGCAATCCGCATTGGGCTGCTTTTCAGAGGCCGTTGATAGGTGTTTCCGGATTGCCTGTTTTAACCCTGAATAGCCCACACCACCATGTGGCAGCCCATACGTTTGGTTCACCCTTCGTGGTATTACTGCCACCTAAAGCCTACAAAACAGGGGCATCAGCGCAAGGGACATATCCTAATAAATGTAAGTTATGTCCCATGTGCTGATTGTTCTGTTCTACCTTTCACAGTTTTATTGTTGGCTAAATGTCCACCTAAAGCCTACAATACAGGGTACAATAAGAAATGGAGGGATGGCATGGGGGGTCGGGGGTTTAGAGCAGGGCTCTCCAAACTTTCCAAACAGGGGGCCAGTTTACTGACTCCAAGGCATTAGGGGGGCAGGACTGTGGCCATTGGTAGTAGAAAAGGGCCCAACATCAGTGGGAAGAGTTGTGCCCAATCGTTGGTGTCAGTGGTAGGAATTGTACCCCACCATTGGTGTCCTTATGCCCAAGTGTTGGTGACATTGGGGGGAATTGTGCCCCATTGTTGGTGTAGTTGTGAGGAGTTGTGCCCACTCAATGGTCTCAGTGGGGGGGGGGGATTAATGTTGGAATTAGTGGATGAAATGCCCCAAGGGCCTGATAAAATCAAGCAAAGGGCCGCATCTGGCCCCCGGGCCACAGTTTGGAGACCACTGGTTTAGAGCATAGACAGAGGGGTATTTTAACTAAAAGAAGGGGCATCAGCACAAGGGACCCATCCCACTAGCTGTAAGTTATGTCCCTTCTGTTGATTGTTCTGTTTTTTTTTTATTTCTATTTCAGGGACTAGGGGGAAGGTTTTAATGACAGAGGAATATTTCAATTAAAATGGGCATCAGCACAAGGGACACATCCTACTGACTGTAAGCTACGTCCCTTGTGGTGACTGTTCTGTTTTTTATTTCAGGCCTGGGGGGGGGGGGGGGGGCATGAGGGGACATAGACGAAGGGGGATTTCAATTAAAAGAAAGGGCATCAGCACAAGGGACACTTCCTACTAACTGTAAGCTACGTTTCTTGTGGTGACTGTTCTGTTTTTTATTTATTTTTCAGACTTAGGGGTAAAGATAGATGGAGGGGGATTTCAACTAAAAGAAAGGGCATCAGCACAAGAGACACATCCTACTTACTGTAAGCTACCCCCTTTTGCTGATTGTTCTGTTTTTTATTTATTTTTTAGACTTAGGGGGGAAGATAGATGGAGGGGGATTTCAGATAATAGAAGGGGCATCAGCACAAGGGGCACATCGTACTGACTGTAAGCTACACCCCTTGTGCAGATTATTCTGTTTTTTATTTCAGGTTTGGGAGGGGGCAAAGACAAAGGGGGATTTCAACTAAAAGAAAGGGCATCAGCACAAGGGACACATCCTACAGACTGTAAGCTATGTCTCTTGTGCTAATTGTTCAGATTTTTATTTCTATTTCAGGCTTAAGGGGGAGATAGATGGAGGGGGATTTCAGCTAAAAGAAGGGGTACAAAAGTACAAGGGACACATCCTACTGACTGTAAGCTACGCCCCTTGTGCTGAGTGCTCTGTTTTTCATTACAGGCTTGGGGGAGGGCATGAGGGGGCATAGACGAAGGGGGATTTCAACTAAAAGAAAGTACATCCGCGCAAGGGACACTTCCTACCGACTAAGTTATGTCTCTTGTGGTGACTGTTCTGTTTTTTATTTCAAGCTTGAGGGGGAGGTAGGCTTAGTGGGAGATAGATGGAGGGGGATTTTGGCTAAAAGAAGGGGCATCAGCACAAGGGACACATCCTACTAATTCTAACCTACGGCCCTTGTGCTGATTGTTCTGTTTTTAATTTCAGGCTTGGAGGGGAGGGGGCATAGACGGAGGGGGATTTCAACAAAAAGAAAATGCATCAGCGCAAGGGACACTTAATACTGACTGTAAGTTATGTCCCTTGTGCTGATTGTTCTGTTTTGTTTTTTTTTTATTCCAGACTGTTAACACTTTTTTGCATTGAGCTAGTACAGGTAAGATCATGCAGAGATGCAACTTACTCTCTTTCAGCAGTTTTCGTACTTTAATTTTCAGCTCGCGGGGTAACAATTTCCAGTCTGGAAAGACACAACAAAGAATAACAAAGCATGAATTCTCCTGCAATCTCTGCCCACTGTGTTATATTAAAAGGCTTAACACAAACGACACCTGCAATCAAATCATTAATTCATAAAAGGCGCTTGTAACATACGTGGGCTGCGCTGGTAACACAGAACTTTAAGAGCTTTCAGAACGGATACGACGGAGGAAAGTGCATTCCTATGGAGGCCGCTAACAAGCCTCATTACCCGCCTGAATACCAGCCGGCAAATAGCCCTTCATTCTTAGTGCTGTGATCGTTTGACTAACAGTTACTCATGTCAAGCAACACTTTACTCAAATTTGTTTCTTTTTTTTAGGGTTCTTTGGAGACGGATAACATTTTCTTTTGGTGATATTTAATAACCAATATTATTTTTTACTATATAAAGGAAATAATAGCAAACACTGGATAAAAGAAAAGCTGAGGTTTTCGCATTTCTTGAGGTCCTAAAATTCACATCAAAACGGTTTCGTTTAGGACATAGCATATCGAGATTTCGGTTTTAGTGGTTGGTGGTCAATGGTGTCTGCCCCCTGCTAAATGTTGGTGGTCAATGGTGTCTGCCCCCCATTATATGGTGGTCAATGGTGTCTGCCCCCCATTATATGGTGGTCAATGGTGTCTGCCCCCCATTATATGGTGGTCAATGGTGTCTGCCCCCCATTATATGGTGGTCAATGGTGTCTGCCCCCCATTATATGGTGGTCAATGGTGTCTGCCCCCCATTATATGGTGGTCAATGGTGTCTGCCCCCCATTATATGGTGGTCAATGGTGTCTGCTCCCCATTATATGGTGGTCAATGGTGTCTGCCCCCCATTATATGGTGGTCAATGGTGTCTGCTCCCCATTATATGGTGGTCAATGGTGTCTGCCCTCCATTATATGGTGGTCAATGGTGTCTGCTCCCCATTATATGGTGGTCAATGGTGTCTGCCCCCCATTATATGGTGGTCAATGGTGTCTGCCCCCCATTATATGGTGGTCAATGGTGTCTGCCCCCCATTATATGGTGGTCATTGGTGTCTGCCCCCCATTATATGGTGGTCAATGGTGTCTGCCCCCCATTATATGGTGGTCAATGGTGTCTGCCTCCCATTATATGGTGGTCAATGGTGTCTGCCCCCCATTATATGGTGGTCAATGGTGTCTGCCCCCTGCAAAATGTTGGTGGTCAATGGTGTCTGCCCCCCATTATATGGTGGTTAATGGTGTCTGCCCCCTGCAAAATGTTGGTGGTCAATGGTGTCTGCCCCCCATTATATGGTGGTTAATGGTGTCTGCCCCCTGCAAAATGTTGGTGGTCAATGGTGTCTGCCCCCCATTATATGGTGGTTAATGGTGTCTGCCCCCTGCAAAATGTTGGTGGTCAATGGTGTCTGCCCCCCATTATATGGTGGTCAATGGTGTCTGCCCCCTGCAAAATGTTGGTGGTCAATGGTGTCTGCCCCCCATTATATGGTGGTCAATGGTGTCTGCCCCCTGTTAAATGTTGGAGGTCTGCCTCCTGTTAAATGTTGGTGGTCCATGGTGCCTACCCTGTTAAATGTTGGTGATCAATGGTGTCTACCCCCTGTTAAATGTTGGTGGTCAATGGTGTCTGCCCTCCATTATATGGTGGTCAATGGTGTCTGCCCCCTGTTAAATGTTGGAGGTCTGCCTCCTGTTAAATGTTGGTGGTCCATGGTGCCTACCCTGTTAAATGTTGGTGATCAATGGTGTCTACCCCCTGTTAAATGTTGGTGGTCAATGGTGCCTGCCACCCATTATATGGTGGTCAATGGTGTCTGCCCCCTGCTATATGTTGGTGGTCAATGGTGTCTGCCCCCCATTATATGGTGGTTAATGGTGTCTGCCCCCTGCAAAATGTTGGTGGTCAATGGTGTCTGCCCCCCCATTATATGGTGGTCAATGGTGTCTGCCCCCTGCTATATGTTGGTGGTCAATGGTGTCTGCCCCCCATTATATGGTGGTTAATGGTGTCTGCCCCCTGCAAAATGTTGGTGGTCAATGGTGTCTGCCCCCCCATTATATGGTGGTCAATGGTGTCTGCCCCCTGCAAAATGTTGGTGGTCAATGGTGTCTGCCCCCCATTATATGGTGATTAATGGTGTCTGCCCCCTGCAAAATGTTGGTGGTCAATGGTGTCTGCCCCCCATTATATGGTGGTCAATGGTGTCTGCCCTCTGTTAAATGTTGGTGGTCAATGGTGTCTGCCCTCCATTATATGGTGGTCAATGGTGTCTGCCCCCTGTTAAATGTTGGAGGTCTGCCTCCTGTTAAATGTTGGTGGTCCATGGTGCCTACCCTGTTAAATGTTGGTGGTCAATGGTGTCTGCCCCCCATTATATGGTGGTCAATGGTGTCTGCCCCCTGCAAAATGTTGGTGGTCAATGGTGTCTGCCCCCCATTATATGGTGGTTAATGGTGTCTGCCCCCTGCAAAATGTTGGTGGTCAATGGTGTCTGCCCCCCATTATATGGTGGTCAATGGTGTCTGCCCCCTGCAAAATGTTGGTGGTCAATGGTGTCTGCCCCCCATTATATGGTGGTCAATGGTGTCTGCCCCCTGTTAAATGTTGGAGGTCTGCCTCCTGTTAAATGTTGGTGGTCCATGGTGCCTACCCTGTTAAATGTTGGTGATCAATGGTGTCTACCCCCTGTTAAATGTTGGTGGTCAATGGTGTCTGCCCTCCATTATATGGTGGTCAATGGTGTCTGCCCCCTGTTAAATGTTGGAGGTCTGCCTCCTGTTAAATGTTGGTGGTCCATGGTGCCTACCCTGTTAAATGTTGGTGATCAATGGTGTCTACCCCCTGTTAAATGTTGGTGGTCAATGGTGCCTGCCACCCGTTATCTGGTGGTTTATGGTGTCTGTCCCCTGTTAAATGTTGGTGGTCAATAGTGCTTGCCCTCCGATAAATGTTGATGGTCAATGGTGTCTGCCCCCCCCATTATATGGTGGTCGATGGTGTCTGTCTCCTGTTAAATGTTGGTGGCCACTGGTGTCTACCCCCTGTTAAAGCAGAGCTCCACCCGCATTTTTTTTTTTTCAAAGTCGGCAGCTACTAACAGTGTAGCTGCTGACTTTGAATAAGGACACTTACCTGTCCTAGGCGCCCGCGCTGACGTCCCCCGCCGATGCCGATCCTTGATCCTCGTTTCCTACTGCGCATGTGCGAGCAGCGCGGCGCTTTGTGAATGGTCCGGCTGCTTTCTGGGATACACACAGTTCCCAGAATGCAGCGCGGCCCATTCACAAGAAGACACCGAGAAGAGGAGGAGGAAGAAAACCGCACCGCGGATCATGAGGGCAGATTCGGGACTTCCGCATAGCAACAGCCTATTTAGGGTGAGTATTTTTTTTCCATTTAATTTTTTTTAATTTTTTTGAAAAAAAAATAAAAATCAGGGTGGAGCTCCGCTTTAAATACTGGTGGTCAATCGTGTCTGCCTCCTGTTAAATGTTGGTGGTCAATGGTGTCTGCCCCCCCGATATATGGTGGTCAATGGTGTCTGTCTCCTGTGAAATGTTGGTGGTCAATGGTGTCTGGCTCCTGTCAAATGTTAGTGGTCAATAGTGCCTGCCCTCCATTAAATGTTGGTGGCCAATGGTGTCTGCCCCCTGTTAAATATTGGTGGTCAATGGTGAATGCCTCCAACTGCTTGTGGTCAGTGGTGTTTTTCCCCATAACACTGGTGGTCAATGTTCACCCTTTATGGTCTATATTCCCTCTCTGTACCCCCTTGCTTCAGTGTACCCTGGTTACTCTCTTGGTGATCAGTAAACCCTCTTTTGTTTATGGGCAGGCTCTCAAATGTAAACACAAGCAGTGATTGACCACCACAAGGCACAGAGCCACTCGGATCGGCTCTATGCTTTTTTGTCTGATTTGAGCTGTCTAATGACAGCTGGACCACAGCCATTTAATAGACGTACTGGTTGCCGGCACTGCTGGTGGTCAGTGGTGTTTTCTCCCTTAACAATGGCGGTTAGTGTGCCCCCTTGATGGTCCATATACCCCCTTTGTACCCCTTGCTTCAGTTCCCCTTGATGATTAGTGTGCCCCCCTTTGATGGTGGTCACTGGGGAGATTTACGTAGCTTCTCACATAAAGTGATTTTTATTTTAAAGCTCCATGGTGAACACACTCAAATGGAAAAACCAGGTGCATAAACAAGTGTACACATGGTCCTACTCCAAAGAAAAAGGACCCTGACCCTGATCGTCTTGGGCGCAGTGCTCCTGACAAGGACTGGGGTACTAGTGGTCCTCCCAGCTGAAACTGGGCGTATCCCTTTCTGCGGGAGGCCTGCCGAAGCAAGACCTACTCAAGTACTAGGTAGGGCTCCCCCAAAGGGAGACCCCATGGGAGGGGGAGAACCTGATCAATAGACCACATGTCCTACCACAGAAGACTTACACAAAGACCTAAGCCAAATAAACTCGCAGTGACCTCCCCCACCATGAGAATTTTCAGCAATCCTTGGACTGCCACTCCAGGGGCACATACACTGCGGGCTTCTCTCAGCCCAGTCCCTGGCCCGACCAGAACAGAACCATCCCTACCAGCTTTTACCAAGAGCCTTGCCTTCAACCAGAGATACGCCGGGGGCACCAAGCCAGAATCAACCCGGGAGGAAAAATGCTCTCCCACCGTCCCCAACGATATAATAAAATTGGCTCAGAGAGCTGATCAGATGCTGCTGATCGGTAGATCTTTTCTGGTCATGCCCCTTCGACAGAAGCCGGATGTTCTGTCAGAGCAGCTGCCGCACACACTGGCCGAATATTGGTTGGCTTCTATTGAGGCGGCCGATATCGTTCCAATATTCAGCCCCGTGTGTACGGATGGGGCTTTAACTTTTTCCTGCTGAAACATCCTAATAGAAAACCAAGAGTTCCTGTTTCTAAGAGGAACGAAGGGTGTCCTGTCTTCTATGATCTGTGTAATCTGATCTCTCTGCTATTCACCTGGAGAGTGTAAGTGGTAAATAAGAATAGGTATTCCTATGTAATAGTCCAAATTGTATATATATATATATATATATATATATATATATATATATATATATAGAGAGAGAGAGAGAGAGAGAGAGAGAGAGAGATAGATACAATTAAAATAAATATATAGGGCCAGATTCACGTATTCCAGAGCATCTTTGCTCTGGAGTAACGCTTCTCATTTGCGTTGCGCTGCCGAATTTTTAGGAGCAAGTGCTGTCATTCACGAAGCACTTGCTCCTAAAGTTGCGGCAGCGCATCGCAAATGAGCCGGCGGAATTCAAATGTCGCGGGTACGGGGCGTGTAGTATGCTAACTACGCGCGATCCCGCCGCCGACGTACTGCGCATGCGTCGAGTGTCAAAACATCCCCGTGCGCATGCTCCAAAATCTGTGAATGAACGTCAATGACGTCACATTCCCATTCATGACCGTTTTACGCAAGCGACGTTTTTTTTTTTTTTTCCCGACGCGATGACGACGCCTATACCTAACATAGGATACTCCAGCCCCATGTAGGTATATCTATGCGCCGCGTATCCCGTCCGGAAACGTCGTAACGTCACTGCGTCGCGCCGGATTTCGATCGTGAATTGCCGATTTCCGCTCATTAACATATTTTTTGAGCGTAAATCGGCGGGAACGCCCCCGGCGCCATTTTTAAGTTGAAGTAACGATGCGATGGCGAAACTCAGTTACGCTGCTCGCATCGGAACTTCAACCCGGCGTTTCTTGTTTTCTGGTTACAGAAAACAGAAACGCCGGCTCAAAGCCACTGTTACGCTGGCGGATCACTCGATCCGCCAGCGTAACCTTTCATGAATCTGGCCCATACAGTATATATATATATATATAAATTAATAAATATATGTAAAATGAAATAAATATATACAGTATTCCATGTTTACTGTATTCTTAAAAAATAATAATAATAATAAATTAGAATTTTAGTACAGGACACATAATATATATATATATATATATATATATATATATATATATATATATATATATATATATATATAAATATATATATACAAATTAAATTAATACAGTATATATATATAAAAATTTATAAATATATACAGTATTCCATGTTTACTGTATTCATAAGAAATAAAAAATAATGAATTAGAATTTTAGTACTGGATACATAAGATAAATATATATTAGGGGTGTCAAATTTAATCGCTGCATCGCGATTCGGGTGTTCCCGATTCGGTACCGATGCATGCGACCGTAATAATCGATTATTGGCCCCGCCCCCGTCCCCGCCCCTCCCGGGAGAGCGCTCCGTTACGGTATTTTACCTTGAGGTGCGCTCATGTGACTCCCCGGCCCGCCTCTCTCCTCTCTGCTTTTACATCTCACGTCTTTCCTGGCGTCAGCCCTGCCCACTGACTGTAACTTTCAGATCAGTAGAAAGGCGGGAGGTGCTGACGCCAGGAGAGACTGGGCTACAGAGAGACGCGCAGCACAGAATTTTTTTACCGGACCGATCAGACCCTGCCTGGCTGAGCCTGCCCCGGTGAGTGCAGTATTAGTCTGTCTGCAGTTCAAAGCCGCCTGCTATATTAAATTTATAAAAAGGGTCAAGCAAGGTTGGGACACAGTGACTGACTCGCTAGACTGCTCTCTCTCTCAGAGAGAGAGAGAGAGACAGAGACAGACAGGCGACAGCTTGCAGGACTCATCGTCTCCCCTGTCCCCTCACTTCAGTCACAGACAGTGCAATCCAGTGATCTAGTCGGGGCCACTTGAGTGAGGGGGGGGGGGGTGCACTGCTGAGAGAGAATGAATTATAGTGACCCCTGCCCTGGCTGCAACATCCATCCATCTCTTGACTGGATGCTATCTATGTGATGTACAGGCAGCGGTTATCAGACAAGAATGGCAGTGGTGATTGTACAGAATTACAGATGTTCACAATCTGTCTTGCTATCCTGTACCCTGTCTGAATCCTTTGACCACCTCCTGTCTGCCATCCTCTGACCACCTCCTGTATGCCATCCTCTGACCACCTCCTGTCTGCCATCCTCTGACCATCTCCTGTCTGCCATCCTCTGACCATCTCCTGTCTGCCATCCTCTGACCATCTCCTGTCTGCCATCCTCTGACCACCTCCTGTCTGCCATCCTCTGACCACCTCCTGTATGCCATCCTCTGACCACCTCCTGTATGCCATCCTCTGACCACCTCCTGTATGCCATCCTCTGACCACCTCCTGTATGCCATCCTCTGACCACCTCCTGTATGCCATCCTCTGACCACCTCCTGTCTGCCATCCTCTGACCACCTCCTGTCTGCCATCCTCTGACCACCTCCTGTCTGCCATCCTCTGACCATCTCCTGTCTGCCATCCTCTGACCATCTCCTGTCTGCCATCCTCTGACCACCTCCTGTCTGCCATCCTCTGACCACCTCCTGTCTGCCATCCTCTGACCACCTCCTGTCTGCCATCCTCTGACCACCTCCTGTCTGCCATCCTCTGACCACCTCCTGTCTGCCATCCTCTGACCACCTCCTGTCTGCCATCCTCTGACCACCTCCTGTATCCTGTCCGCCATCCTCTGACCACCTCCTGTCTACCATCCTCTGACCACCTCCTATATGCCATTCTCTGACCACCTCCTGTCTGCCATCCTCTGACCACCTCCTGTCTGCCATCCTCTGACCACCTCCTGTCTGCCATCCTCTGACCACCTCCTGTATCCTGTCCGCCATCCTCTGACCACCTCCTGTCTACCATCCTCTGACCACCTCCTATATGCCATTCTCTGACCACCTCCTGTCTGCCATCCTCTGACCACCTCCTGTCCGCCATCCTCTGACCACCTCCTGTATGCCATCCTCTGACCACCTCCTGTCTGCCATCCTCTGACCACCTCCTGTCTGCCATCCTCTGACCACCTCCTGTCTGCCATCCTCTGAACACCTCCTGTCTGCCATCCTCTGAACACCTCCTGTCTGCCATCCTCTGACCATCTCCTGTCTGCCATCCTCTGACCATCTCCTGTCTGCCATCCTCTGACCATCTCCTGTCTGCCATCCTCTGACCATCTCCTGTCTGCCATCCTCTGACCATCTCCTGTCTGCCATCCTCTGACCATCTCCTGTCTGCCATCCTCTGACCATCTCCTGTCTGCCATCCTCTGACCACCTGTTCTGTACCCTGTCCGCCTCTCCGATCATCTCCTATAGCATGTCTGCAGTCTCTGATGATCTCCTGTACTATGCCCGCAGTCTCTGACCATCTCCTGTACTATGCCCGCAGTCTCTGACCGTCTCCTGTACTATGCCCGCAGTCTCTGACCGTCTCCTGTACTATGCCCGCAGTCTCTGACCGTCTCCTGTACTATGCCCGCAGTCTCTGACCGTCTCCTGTACTATGCCCGCAGTCTCTGACCATCTCCTGTACTATGCCCGCAGTCTCTGACCGTCTCCTGTACTATGCCCGCAGTCTCTGACCGTCTCCTGTACTATGCCCACAGTCTCTGACCATCTCCTGTACCACGTCTGCAGTCTCTGATCATCTCCTTTAGTATTTTGGGGGGAGAGCCATTCGCACTTGCGCAGCAATCGTGATGCATCGCGGAATCGAATCGAATCGAATCGTGAAACGAAGATGCGCAGCCCTAATATATATATATATCCACTTCCATACCAGGCACTTACGCACCTTCCCGCCCAAGCCAATTTTCAGCTTTCAGCACTGTCGCAATTTGAATGACAATTGCGCGGTCATGCTACACTGCACCCAAACAAAATTGGCGTCCTTTTTTCCCCACAAATAGAGCTTTCTTTTGGTGGTATTTGATCACCTCTGCGTTTTTTTTTTTTTTGTGCAACAACTAAAAATAGAGCGAAGATTTTGAAAAAAAAATAAAGTTTTTATTTTTTTCTGTTAATTTTTTTGTAAATGAGTATGTTTTCTCTTTCAATTATGGGCACTGATATGGTGGCACTGATGGGCACCGATGAGGTGGCACTGATGGGCACCGATGAGGTAGTTCTGATGGGCACCGATTAGGTAGCACTGATGGGCACTGATAGGCGGCGCTGGTATTGGGCACTGATGGGCACTCATGGGCGGCACTGATTGGCACTCATGGGCGGCACTGATGGGCACTCATAGGCAGCACTGGGCACTCATAGGCAGCACAGATGGGCACTCATAGGCGGCACAGGTGGGCACTGATAGGCGGCACAGGTGGGCACTGATAGGCGGCACAGGTGGGCACTGATAGGCGGCACAGGTGGGCACTGATAGGCGGCACAGGTGGGCACTGATAGGTGGCACAGGTGGGCACTGGTAGGTGGGCACTGGGCATGGATTGGCACTGTGGGGTGGCACTGACAGACACTGGGGTGGCACTGATGATCACTGAGGGGTGGCACTGATGGATCAATGTTGCCAATCAGTGCCCATGTGTGGGCACTGATTGGCATCATTTTTTTTTACTGCCACCCCTTTTTTTTTTTGTCTTTTTTTTTTTTTGTCATTTTTTGTCATTTTTTTGTGTCTTTTTTTTGTATTTTTTTTATTTTCCTGGTGGTCTAGTGTGGCGATCCGAGGGGGGGCTGCGCTGATAAACAATCAGCGCGAACCCCCCCTGTCAGGAGAGCCGCTGATCGGCTCTCCTGTACTCGCGTCTGTCAGACGTGAGTGAGGAAGAGCCGTCGGCGGCTCTCCCTGTTTACATCGTGATCAGCCGTGATTGGACACGGCTGATCACGTGGTAACGAGGCTCCGCCGGAGACTCGTTACCGAGATCGGAGGTGCAGGGTGTCAGACTGACACCCCGCATCACCGATCGCCGCGCTGCGCGCCCGCACGGGCGCGTGCGGCATGAAATCGTGCTAGACGTTTGAGAACGTCTAGTCACGATTTCATAACCACTTCCCTGCCGTAAATCGGCTATTGGCCGGGCGGGAAGTGGATATATATATATATATATATATATATATATATATATAAAATAAATATATGCAGTATATATTTTAATACAAAAATTAAATAAATATATACAGTGCGGAAAATAAGTATTTGAACACCCTGCTATTTTGCAAGTTCTCCCACTTGGAAATCATGGAGGGGTCTGAAATTGTTATCGTAGGTGCATGTCCACTGTGAGAGACATAATCAAAAAAAAAATCCAGAAATCACAATGTATGATTTTTTTAACTATTTATTTGTATGATACAGCTGCAAATAAGTATTTGAACACCTGAGAAAATCAATGTTAATATTTGGTACAGTCGCCTTTGTTTGCAATTACAGAGGTCAAACGTTTCTTGTAGTTTTTCACCAGGTTTGCACACACTGGAGGAGGGATTTTGGCCCACTCCTCCACACAGATCTTCTCTAGATCAGTCAGGTTTCTGGGCTGTCACTGAGAAACACGGAGTTTGAGCTCCCTCCAAAGATTCTCTATTGGGTTTAGGTCTGGAGACTGGCTAGGCCACGCCAGAACCTTGATATGCTTCTTACAGAGCCACTCCTTGGTTATCCTGGCTGTGTGCTTCGGGTCATTGTCATGTTGGAAGACCCAGCCTCGACCCATCTTCAAAGCTCTAACTGAGGGAAGGAGGTTGTTGCCCAAAATCTCGCAATACATGGCCCCGGTCATCCTCTCCTTAATACAGTGCAGTCGCCCTGTCCCATGTGCAGAAAAACACCCCCAAAGCATGATGCTACCACCCCCATGCTTCACAGTAGGGATGGTGTTCTTGGGATGGTACTTATCATTCTTCTTCCTCCAAACACGGTTAGTGGAATTATGACCAAAAAGTTCTATTTTGGTCTCATCTGACCACATGACTTTCTCCCATGACTCCTCTGGATCATCCAAATGGTCATTGGCAAACTTAAGACGGGCCTTGACATGTGCTGGTTTAAGCAGGGGAACCTTCCATGCCATGCATGATTTCAAACCATGACGTCTTAGTGTATTACCAACAGTAACCTTGGAAACGGTGGTCCCAGCTCTTTTCAGGTCATTGACCAGCTCCTCCCGTGTAGTCCTGGGCTGATTTCTCACCTTTCTTAGGATCATTGAGACCCCACGAGGTGAGATTTTGCATGGAGCCCCAGTCCGAGGGAGATTGACAGTCATGTTTAGCTTCTTTCATTTTCTAATGATTGCTCCAACAGTGGACCTTTTTTCCCCAAGCTGCTTGGCAATTTCCCCGTAGCCCTTTCCAGCCTTGTGGAGGTGTACAATTTTGTCTCTAGTGTCTTTGGACAGCTCTTTGGTCTTGGCCATGTTAGTAGTTGGATTCTTACTGATTGTATGGGGTGGACAGGTGACTTTATGCAGCTAATGACCTCAAACAGGTGCATCTAATTTAGGATAATAAATGGAGTGGAGGTGGACATTTTAAAGGCAGACTAACAGGTCTTTGAGGGTCAGAATTCTAGCTGATAGACAGGTGTTCAAATACTTATTTGCAGCTGTATCATACAAATAAATAGTTAAAAAAATCATACATTGTGATTTCTGGAATCTTTTTTTTTTGGATTATGTCTCTCACAGTGGACATGCACCTACGATGACAATTTCAGACCCCTCCATGATTTCCAAGTGGGAGAACTTGCAAAATAGCAGGGTGTTCAAATACTTATTTTCCGCACTGTATATATGAAAAAAGTATATACAGTATATACACATACACACACATATTATACATTTCTGATAGTAATATTGCTCATTGCAACGAGAAGTGACACAATGAATAAAAAAAGCTTCTATGTGTCTCTGATTGCTCGGAGATGAGGATACTTTCCTCACTTTTGCTCTCCTGATTGCCTGCACTCCAAATACAGCCTTTAAATCAACAGGGGGCTTCATTAATATCACATCTCTTGATGAGCCGCTCGGCAGGTTGTCGCGCATTCTGATCACTGGCGGTTTAGGACGGAATTGTATGGAAACGCGCAGGATTTGCACCTTCTACCCAGAGGGTAGTGGGTCAAGATAGGATGGTCGAATGACTAAAACCTGTACACACCGACCCCCATCCTCCACCCCATACACAAGTGTAACACAAGAGCATGGATTCTTACATTTAACGGGAATCTGTACTGTGAGCAAAATAACAGGAAAATGCTCATTTCTACAACTAGCAAATATCTATATATCTATTCTAATCTATCAATCCATCACATATACACTAAATTACCAAAAGTATTGGGACACCCGCCTTTACACGCACATGAATTTTAATGGCATCCCAGTCTTAGTCCGTAGGGTTCAATATTGAGTCGGTCCTCCCTTTGCCGCTATAACAGCTTCAAGTCTTCTAGGAAGGCTGTCCACAAGGTTTAGGAGTGTGTCTATGGGAATGTTTGACTTTTCTTCCAGAAGTGTATTTATGAGGTCAGGCACTGATGTTGGACAAGAAGACCTGGCTCCCAGTCTCCGCTCTAATTCATCCCAAAGATTTTCTATCGGGTTGAGATGCAGGCCTGTCACTTTCCTCCACCCCAAACTCACTCATCCATGTCTTTCAGCTGCTTTATTGAAATCTATACAGGGAGATCGGTGCATGTAATAGCCCCCCGTATCCTCCTCTGCTCCCCCTCCGTGTCCTCCTCTCATTCTCCGCTCCCCCTCCATGTCCTCCACTGCTCCTTTTCTGATTCCCCTCTGTGTCTTCCTCTTCTCCCCCTCCATGTCCTCCTCTGCTCCTTCTCTGCTCCCCCTCCATGTCCTCCTCTGCTCCTTCTCCGCTTCCCCTCCGTGTCTTCCTCTTCTCCCCCTCCATGTCCTCCTTTGCTCCCCCTCCATGTCCTCCTCTGCTCCTTCTCCGCTTCCCCTCCGTGTCTTCCTCTTCTCCCCCTCCATGTCCTCCTTTGCTCCTTCTCCGCTTCCCCTCCACTCATTCTCCGCTCCCCCTCCATGTCCTCCTCTGCTCCCACTTCCATGTCCTCCTCTGCTCCTTTTTCCGCTTCCCCTCCGTGTCCTCCTCCGCGCTCCCCCTCCGTGTTCTCCTCCGCTCCCCCTCCGTGTCCTCCTCCGCTTCCCTTCCGTGTCCTCCTCCGCTTCCCTTCCGTGTCCTCCTCTGCTTCCCCTCCGTGTCCTCCTCTGCTTCCCCTCCGTGTCTTCCTCTTCTCCCCTCCATGTCCTCCTCTGCTCCCCCTCCATGTCCTCCTCTGCTCCTTCTCCGCTTCCCCTCCGTGTCTTCCTCTTCTCCCCCTCCATGTCCTCCTTTGCTCCTTCTCCGCTTCCCCTCCACTCATTCTCCGCTCCCCCTCCATGTCCTCCTCTGCTCCCACTTCCATGTCCTCCTCTGCTCCTTTTTCTGCTTCCCCTCCGTGTCCTCCTCCGCTCCCCCTCCGTGTTCTCCTCCGCTCCCCCTCCGTGTCCTCCTCCGCTTCCCCTCCGTGTCCTCCTCCGCTCCCCCTCAGTGTCCTCCTCTGCCACCTGTCCCCCTTCGTGTCAGTCACCGGTCCCCACTGCACGAGATCTGTCAATATGGAGAGCGGAGGAAGAAGCCAGTAAATATGTCATATAGGACACAGCATATACAGGCCACAGCATATACAGGACACCGTATATACAGGACACAGTGTATATAGATTGAGATGTAGTTTTATGACTTGGATCCCTTCAGATAAATAAAAGTGAGTTTTATAGAGGTGATGTACAGTGTGTCCCCCGTATAGCAGATATCAGCGGATATCGCCCGCGTCCTCAGGAATCGCAGCTTGAGGTGACAATAATAATCTCACCGCCGCCACAACCGCGAGGTGATTATTTGGTCACTGATAGCACAGTTGCAGTAATGGGCCTAACCTTTCCCAGGGCCGAGCATGTATTCATCTCTATACATCTGAGAATAGACCCGGGCTCACAGAGATAAGATCTTACCAGGGTGCCAATCAATGGCATTGTCAACAGGTCCAGACGTCTGATACTTATCAGAGTAACGTTCCACATCTGAGAGAGAGAGAGAAAAAAAAGAAGGTTAAAAATAGATGCCACTTCCTGCGTCACCGAGAGTCAAAATCAATATAACACCACGTAGACGCAGACACAAACTCTTCCTGGCCAATCAGGAGAGAGGAGAAGCAGGCAACGCTTCTGCAGTCGCTGCTGATATGTGTCACAGGCCGAGCGTGGAGCTTTTCGCGGCTTTGTGAAAGAGATGGGAAAAATGGAATGAAACCGTGCTAATTTTGCAAGTGCTAATAGGTTCTGATATGTACACTACGGGCTCAGATCTCTGGAAGGGCGACACAATTAGATTTCCTAACATACCCCCCCCCCCCCCCAGACAGATGGTGTTGTGGGGGGGGGGGGGTCTGACTAATGAATCTCAGCCGCCGGGCACAGGGCAATTAAGAGGATGTTAGATGTGTCAGGAGCAGCCTGGTCAGAAAATGTGGCGGGAGGGGGGGATACTTGAGAAATACTTTAAAAAAATGACGGAACATCAATTGCATTCTGCCAGGCAAGATGGCTGCCGGCTGGGCCCTGAAAAGACCTAAAAAACGCGCTACCGGTCATTTGTGGTAAATTAGGAATTCAAATGAAAGGGGAAACACCACCGTGGTTTTTGTTTAGCACATATTTTGTAATAGAAATAATACAATGTACCTCTCTAGTTCATACAAGAAAACATTAAGGCTGAGTTCACATACTATATGCAAATTGGATGCGTTTTTAATCGAATTCACATAACATGTGAATGTGACTGGCTCTCAGTGGAGCCGGTTCACACATGTCCGGGGCAGAGGCGGCTGGTGATCAAAATTTTTAAGGGGGCACAAAAAAACAGAAAAAAAAACAAAACATCAATTGCAGCCACTGTGCCCATAAATAGCTACCAATGTGCCATCAAATGCAGCTACTGTACCATTCAATTGCTGCCACTGTGCCCATCAATTGCCGCTACTGTGCCCCATCAATTTATTCGCTTCACTAACACATTACTAAGTAAACATCAATTGCTGCCAGTGTGCCCATCAATTGTCGCTACTGTGCCCCATCAATTGCTGCCAGCGTGCCCATCAATTGCTGCTACTGTACCCCATCAATTTATTTGCTTCCCTAACACAATTGCTGCCAGTGTGCCCATCAATTGTCACTACTTTGCCACATCAATTTCTGCCAATTTCTGCCAGTGTGCCCATCAATTGTCACTACTTTGCCACATCAATTTCTGCCAGTGTGCCCATCAATTGCTGCTACTGTGTCCTATTAATAGTGTGCCCATCAATTGCTACTGTGCCCCATCAATTGCCGCTACTGTGCCCCATCAATTGCTGCCACTGTGCCCATCAATTGCCGCTACTGTGCCCCATCAATTTATTCGCTTCCCTAACACATTACTATGTAAACATCAATTGCTGCCAGTGTGCCCATCAATTGCCGCTACTGTGCCCCATCAATTGCTGCCAGCGTGCCCATCAATTGCTGCTACTGTACCCCATCAATTTATTCTCTTCCCTAACACATTACTGAGTAAACATCAATTGCTGCAAGTGTGACCATCAATTGTCAATACTGTGCCCCACAATTGCTGCCACTGTACCCCATCAATTGCCGCTACTATGACCCATCAATTTATTTGTTTCCCTAACACATTACTATGTAAACAGCAATTGCTGCCAATGTGCCCATCAATTGCTGCCACTGTGCCCCATCAATTGCTGCCACTGTGACCCCATCAATTTATTCGCCTACCTAACACATTACTATGTAAACATCAATTGCTGCCAGTGAGCCCATCAATTGTCACGACTCTGGCCTATCAATTGCTGCCACTGTGCCTATCAATTTATTTGTTTCCCTAACACATTACTAAGTAAACATCAATTGCTGCAAGTGTGCCCATGAATTGCAGCTACTGTGCCCCATTAACTGCTGCCAGTGTGCCCATCAATTGCCGCTAATGTGCCCCATCAATTGCTGCCACTGTGCCCCTCAATTGCTGCCAGTGTGCTCCATCAATTGCTGCCAGTTTGCCCCATCAATTGCTGGCAGTTTGCCCCATCAATTGCTGGCAGTTTGCCCCATCAATTGCTGGCAGTTTGCCCCATCAATTGCTGGCAGTTTGCCCCATCAATTGCCGCTACTGTGCCCCATCAATTGCTGCCAGTGTGCCCATCAATTGCTGCTACTGTGCTCCATCATTTGCTGCCACTGTGCCCCATCAATTGCTGCCACTGTGCCCAATCAATGGTTGCTACTGTGCCCCATCAATTACCGCTAGTGTGCCCCATTAATTGCTGCCAGTGTGCCCCATCAATTGCTGCCAGTGTGCCCATAAATTGCTGCTACTGTGCCCCATCAATTGCTGCCACTGTGCCCAATCAATTGTTGCCAGTGTGCCCATCAATTGCCGCTACTGTGCTCCATCAAATGCTGCCAGTGTGCATCCCCCGCCCGGCACTTACCTGTCTCGGGTCACAGCGCTGTCCTCCACGCTCCTAGTCCTCGATGTCTTCTCCTGTCCTCTGCTATGATTGGACGCCTGATAGGTGTCCAATCACAGCGCCTGTCGTTTCAGCCAATCAGGTGACAGGTAACAAGACCCGAGCACCTGATTGGCCGAGAGGCGGGTCAGTGTTAGGAAAGCAATTTATTTGCTTCCCTAACACATTACTAAGTAAACAATGAATGCACAGCAGTGCGCCCGCTGTTTACCATTTTGGAAGCCTATTAGAGTCTGTGTGTGTGTTCGGCGGTGCCGGACCCGCCCCCCTAGACCAGCTCATGTGGTAGCAGATTGAATCAGTATTTCGCCTATCACACGAGCCAGTCTAGGGGGGCAGGACCTTGTTACGGTGCCGCCGAGCACACACACAGACAGACCCAGCTATGTGACACAAAGTACTGCGGGAGATGACCGCTGTGTGATCCAGCCAAGGCAGGCTATGGTGAGTCTGCATTCATAGGCAAAGTGAGGCTGCGATTATTGGCACAGAGAGACTGAAATTATGGGCACAGAGAGGCTGCGATGGGCACAGAGAGGCTGCTATTATTGCCACAGAGAGGCTGCAATTATGGGCACAGAGAGGCTGCAAATATGGGCACAGAGAAGCTGCAATTATGGGCACAGAGAGGCTGCAATTATGGGCACAGAGAGGCTGCGATTATGGGCACAGAAAGGCTGCGATCATGGGCACAGAAAGGCTGCAATCATGGGCACAGAAAGGCTGCAATCATGGGCACAGAAAGGCTGCGATCATGGGCACAGTAAGGCTGCGATCATGGGCACAGAAAGGCTGCGATCATGTTCACAGAAAGGCTGCAAACATGGGCACAGAAAAGCTGCAATTATGAGCACAGAGAGACTGCGATTATGGGCACATCTTCATCTTCGCCTTGGGCACAGAATGAGCTTCTCCCGGCACTGCTGACGGGCACTAAGGTGGGATGGGAACTAAAATGCGGCACTGATGGGCACTGATATGCAGCACTGAATGGCATTGATAGGCAGCACTGATGGGCACACATAGGCGACATTGCTGGGCACTGAAAGGTGGCACTGTTAGGTGGCACTGATGAACACTGATGGCACTTATGGACATCACTGATTGGCAGGCACTGGCAGGCATTAGAGATGGGCACTGATTAGCATCAATTGTGGGCACTGATTGGCATCCCTGGTGGCCATGGGTGTCATACCTGGTGGTCACAAGTGGTGGGCATCCCTGGTGGTCCTGGGTGGGCATTCTTGGGGGGCTGCACTGAGAATTAATCAGTGCAGACCCCCCCCCCTGTCAGTGGAGCAGCCGGTCGGCTCTCCTCTACTCGCGTCTGACAGATGCGAGTGAGGAAAAGCTGTTATTGGACGCAGCTGATCACACGGTAAAGTGTCAATGCCAGAGACTCTTTACCTAGATTGGAGTTGCAGTGTGTCAGACTGACACGCCGCACCACCGATCGCCTGCGCCGGGCAGCAAGTGGTTAACATTGCCGTCTATGGAACTCAGATTGCAGAAAAGTAGTGGGGGAACATTTTTTTTTTTGCGACTTGGGCTGCATTGGTTAAGACGGCACCCATTGAAATGAGTGTGCTTTGACTGTCGCATGATAAGTCGCAGAAGTGTGAAACATATATATACACATACATAATAAAAGTCACACAAAAAACAATCTATACACTGTAGGCTCCCGTGCAGAAAATCCTTCACCACCACATGTGTCATTCAAGATAAATCAAGTGCAACCCCCACCCAGTGCACACAGAGAACTCACCGTACCCATGGGACCTCTTTATTATATAAAGGTCTGCAGCTCCTTAAAATCTTCCACTCTCTGCCATACCACAAATAAAAAAGCTCCAATAGTGTCATATCATCTCAGATATTTGAATAATAAAAAAAAAAACAGTAAAAGAACCTTCTTACATTTAACCCTTTCGCTATCAGAACCGTTTATGCATACATGGGATGAGCGCTGGCATGTTCAGGTACTATAAAATAAAGATCATAAAAAGAACAAAAATGTCCAAAATGATAAACAGCGCTGAGATGTTGGTTTAAATGTCCAACTTTATGAATGGCAATTGTATGATGGCAGAAGATCTCATCAATAAGTGAAAGTAGGAGGATCCTACACCTCTTCCCAGAGAAAAGACACCACAAGTGGGACACACTCCCCTTCGGGGTACTCACTCACCAGAGGATCTAATAATCAAGGCAATAATGGGTATCTTTCACTCGATCTCCTGTCTCTATAGCTGGGCTCAATAGGTTTGGTGTTCCACATATATTGGATAAAGCACAGAGAATGCTCCAAATAGTGCAATATCGTTTATTAATGTAACATAAAAACCCACATGTAGTGATACTGCCCCCGCTCCAAATGCACGTACCAAATAGTTAATAAACACAGGCACTTAATAGTGTAGCGTTGCCTTCCTACCGGTTCCGATTCCCCAGGAGATAGCGTTTACAGCACGATGTGCAGATCTCCTTCCTCCTTCCTGGATGAACCACCCGTGGAACGCACGCGTCACTTCCGGATCGTCGTATAGATCCGCCCTGACCGGTTTCGTCCAATGACTTCAACTGAGGGCGTGAGCTGATGGCGTGATTGTCCCCTTTACATATTACTTCCTCATTGCTTATTGGACAGAGAGGGCGCTGTGAATCCGCGTCATTTGTAAATGTCCACAGCACATAGTGCGAATAAAGCTAGATCGGGAATTTAATTGTATGGGCATACACTGTTGATAGATAAATGTCTTTTATAAACATTCAATATTAATATGTGTATTAAGATCCCGGACTTAAGGTTAATTGATATGGATGTCACAAATATAAATTTGAAGTTTTTAAAACCGCGCTATATGGTACTACTGGGGTCATAGGATACCGGTTGGAGACACTCCATATATAGTAAATACATATCAAGGAAAACAAAAGATTGTGATATACAGTAAATAGATTGTGGTAAATAAAAATCTAATAGAGTAAAGAAATATAATTTTTCTTTTCTATAGTAAAATAGTTAGATAATAGCTTGATATTATACAGACATAGCATTAATATATGTTCCATTATTCATACAGAGGGTCATGTAATGAGAGTGGATTACAGTATTCATTATAGGGACCATATATTAAGTGTAAATGAACATATTAATCTAGTATTTATTACAAACAATAATAATAGTAATAATAACAATAACAAATATTATCATTATTCCAAAATATTTCTGAAATGTTCCAAAAATATTTAATATTTGATAGTTAAAACTCTATAATTAGACGGTCAGTGTATATCATTATTTAATGTAACTAGAGGATCATCAAATTATTAATGATCATCAAGATATAGAATTGATCAAGCACTAATATATATATAAATATAATATATCATGCAATATAGCACATAAAATATACCATAAAATTAAAATATAAAATAATGATAAAATATAATGTATAAAATACGTATAAATACAAGGTAGACAAGGTACCGCAGATAGAAAAAACAAAGAGGGGGTGC
This sequence comes from Rana kukunoris, assembly GCA_029574335.1. Classification (NCBI taxonomy): domain Eukaryota; kingdom Metazoa; phylum Chordata; class Amphibia; order Anura; family Ranidae; genus Rana; species Rana kukunoris. Next base: position 126,095 of record JAJQKJ010002499.1, read on the forward strand.
AAATCATATGTAAGAATAAAACCATATAGGACGTATATGGGTGGAATGGAAAATACACCTCTAATATTAGCATACTAGGAGGTTATTGTCATATACTTATAAAGCTCAATCAATATTCACTTATGAAACAATTAATATCCAGCTCAACATTTAACCCTCTCGGGGCAAGAGTATCTACAGAATGGATCCATTTTGTTTCAAGTTTGGAAAGCTCTCTTACTCGGTTACATCCCCTCCAGTTGGGGTTCAAATGTTCGACTCCCCAAAATCTCAAACCAGCTGGATTTTCATCGTGATGCAGTTTGAAATGCAGGGATACATTATGGTCCTTGTAACCGATTTTTATGTTGGCTATATGTTCTGCGATTCTTTTTCTCAATTTCCTTTTTGTTCGGCCCACATAGAGCAGTTTGCATGGACATTCGAGTACATATACTACATATGTGGTATTACATGTGATAAAATCTTTGATTGGAAATATGGTGTTATTCCGAGATGTGAAGTTATCTAGACCTCTAACTAAATTAGTCACATCGTTACACGGACCACATTTTCTGCATGAGAAAAAACCATCTTTCTGCCAAAAGGTAGCAGGTTTGCTTGGTGGGTTAAGAATTTTTTTAACAATTTTATCCCCATAATCTGGAGCTTTTCTATATAGGAAGCTGGGCTTCGTTGGAATTACATTTCTGAGAACTTTGTCTAAAAACAGAATGTGCCAATGAGAGGAGAAGATTTTTTCTACCTCCTTATATTGCGAATGATAGCCCGAAATGAAACTCCATTCATGATTAGACCGTGTTTTAATTGGCTGATTGTTGGGAGCATCAGAGGGAAGTGAGGTAACCAAGAGTTCCTCTATAATCACATCTAGTTTACTTTCAATGTAACCCTTTTCCATAAACTTCTTCTTTAGGATTAGAGATTGTGAGATATAGTCGTTATCTTTTGAACAGTTCTGACGTACTCTCATGAACTGGCCCTTTGGTATATTCCTCAACCATGTAGGATGATGTCCGCTCTGTGTCGGTAAAAAGCTGTTAGCATCTGTGGGTTTAAAATAAACCTTTGTGCCCAATTTATCACCATCTCTATATATCTGTAGGTCGAGAAAATGGACATTTTCTTGGTTATACTCGCATGTTAGGTTAATATTCTGTTTATTATTATTAAGTATCCTTAAAAAGGTCTCTAGCGATGCAAGGGTTCCGGTCCAAATGAAGAAAAGATCATCGATATATCTACGATACAGTAATAGTTCGTTTCTCTTCATGGCAGAATGGGAAGATAAAACCATTTTCTCCTCTCATTGGCACATTCTGTTTTTAGACAAAGTTCTCAGAAATGTAATTCCAACGAAGCCCAGCTTCCTATATAGAAAAGCTCCAGATTATGGGGATAAAATTGTTAAAAAAATTCTTAACCCACCAAGCAAACCTGCTACCTTTTGGCAGAAAGATGTTTTTTTCTCATGCAGAAAATGTGGTCCGTGTAACGATGTGACTAATTTAGTTAGAGGTCTAGATAACTTCACATCTCGGAATAACACCATATTTCCAATCAAAGATTTTATCACATGTAATACCACATATGTAGTATATGTACTCGAATGTCCATGCAAACTGCTCTATGTGGGCCGAACAAAAAGGAAATTGAGAAAAAGAATCGCAGAACATATAGCCAACATAAAAATCGGTTACAAGGACCATAATGTATCCCTGCATTTCAAACTGCATCACGATGAAAATCCAGCTGGTTTGAGATTTTGGGGAGTCGAACATTTGAACCCCAACTGGAGGGGATGTAACCGAGTAAGAGAGCTTTCCAAACTTGAAACAAAATGGATCCATTCTGTAGATACTCTTGCCCCGAGAGGGTTAAATGTTGAGCTGGATATTAATTGTTTCATAAGTGAATATTGATTGAGCTTTATAAGTATATGACAATAACCTCCTAGTATGCTAATATTAGAGGTGTATTTTCCATTCCACCCATATACGTCCTATATGGTTTTATTCTTACATATGATTTGCACCCCCTCTTTGTTTTTTCTATCTGCGGTACCTTGTCTACCTTGTATTTATACGTATTTTATACATTATATTTTATCATTATTTTATATTTAAATTTTATGGTATATTTTATGTGCTATATTGCATGATATATTATATTTATATATATATTAGTGCTTGATCAATTCTATATCTTGATGATCATTAATAATTTGATGATCCTCTAGTTACATTAAATAATGATATACACTGACCGTCTAATTATAGAGTTTTAACTATCAAATATTAAATATTTTTGGAACATTTCAGAAATATTTTGGAATAATGATAATATTTGTTATTGTTATTATTACTATTATTATTGTTTGTAATAAATACTAGATTAATATGTTCATTTACACTTAATATATGGTCCCTATGATGAGTACTGTAATCCACTCTCATTACATGACCCTCTGTATGAATAATGGAACATATATTAATGCTATGTCTGTATAATATCAAGCTATTATCTAACTATTTTACTATAGAAAAGAAAAATTATATTTCTTTACTCTATTAGATTTTTATTTACCACAATCTATTTACTGTATATCACAATCTTTTGTTTTCCTTGATATGTATTTACTATATATGGAGTGTCTCCAACCGGTATCCTATGACCCCAGTAGTACCATATAGCGCGGTTTTAAAAACTTCAAATTTATATTTGTGACATCCATATCAATTAACCTTAAGTCCGGGATCTTAATACACATATTAATATTGAATGTTTATAAAAGACATTTATCTATCAACAGTGTATGCCCATACAATTAAATTCCCGATCTAGCTTTATTCGCACTATGTGCTGTGGACATTTACAAATGACGCGGATTCACAGCGCCCTCTCTGTCCAATAAGCAATGAGGAAGTAATATGTAAAGGGGACAATCACGCCATCAGCTCACGCCCTCAGTTGAAGTCATTGGACGAAACCGGTCAGGGCGGATCTATACGACGATCCGGAAGTGACGCGTGCGTTCCACGGGTGGTTCATCCAGGAAGGAGGAAGGAGATCTGCACATCGTGCTGTAAACGCTATCTCCTGGGGAATCGGAACCGGTAGGAAGGCAACGCTACACTATTAAGTGCCTGTGTTTATTAACTATTTGGTACGTGCATTTGGAGCGAGGGCAGTATCACTACATGTGGGTTTTTATGTTACATTAATAAACGATATTGCACTATTTGGAGCATTCTCTGTGCTTTATCCAATATATGTGGAACACCAAACCTATTGAGCCCAGCTATAGAGACGGGAGATCGAGTGAAAGATACCCATTATTGCCTTGATTATTAGATCCTCTGGTGAGTGAGTACCCCGAAGGGGAGTGTGTCCCACTTGTGGTGTCTTTTCTCTGGGAAGAGGTGTAGGATCCTCCTACTTTCACTTATTGATGAGATCTTCTGCCGTCATACAATTGCCATTCATGAAGTTGGACATTTAAAACAACATCTCAGCGCTGTTTATCATTTTGGACATTTTTGTTCTTTTTATGATCTTTATTTTATATATCTATCTAACTGGTTAGATTTTAAATAGCTGCTTATCTGTTTCCTTTTGATATAAATTGGATTCTAGAAATATAATTTTGCAATTTTCTGCTATCTAATTTTGCTGCATAATTAACAGGTTCTTTTGTGACCAGTTTTTTTCTATATTCAGAAGCTAATACGCACTGAGGCGCTGAGCGGTGACACTTTTTATGTTCAGGTACTAGTCTGAACCCAGCTGAGCTATCCAATCAGGAAGCTGTCACTACAGGCCGCCAATCAGGGGGAGATAGTCAGAGGCTGTGGACATGGTGCAGGGGGAGATGGTCAGAGGCTGTGGACATGGTGCAGGGGGAGATGGTCAGAGGCTGTGGACATGGTGCAGGAGGAGATGGTCAGAGGCTGTGGACATGGTGCAGGGGGAGATGGTCAGAGGCTGTGGACATGGTGCAGGAGGAGATGGTCAGAGGCTGTGGACATGATGCAGGGGGAGATGGTCAGAGGCTGTGGACATGGTGCAGGGGGAGATGGTCAGAGGCTGTGGACATGGTGCAGGGGGAGATGGTCAGAGGCAGTGGAAATGGTGCAGGAGGAGATGGTCAGAGGCTGTGGACATGATGCAGGGGGAGATGGTCAGAGGCTGTGGACATGGTGCAGAGGGAGATGGTCAGAGGCTGTGGAAATGGTGCAGGGGGAGATAGTCAGAGGCTGTGGAAATGGTGCAGGAGGAGATGGTCAGAGGCTGTGGACAACGTGCAGGGGGAGATGGTCAGAGGCTGTAGACATGGTGCAGGGGGAGATGGTCAGAGGCTGTGGACATGGTGCAGGAGGAGATGGTCAGAGGCTGTGGACATGGTGCAGGAGGAGATGGTCAGAGGCTGTGGAAATGGTGCAGGGGGAGATAGTCAGAGGCTGTGGAAATGGTGCAGGAGGAGATGGTCAGAGGCTGTGGACAACGTGCAGGGGGAGATGGTCAGAGGCTGTGGACATGGTGCAGGGGAGGTGGTCAGAGGCTGTGGACATGGTGCAGGAGGAGATGGTCAGAGGCTGTGGACATGGTGCAGGGGGAGATGGTCAGAGGCTGTGGACATGGTGCAGGGTGAGATGGTCAGAGGCTGTGGACATGATGCAGGGGGAGATGGTCAGAGGCTGTGGACATGGTGCAGGAGGAGATGGTCAGAGGCTGTGGACATGGTGCAGGAGGAGATGGTCAGAGGCTGTGGACATGGTTCAGGGGGAGATGGTCAGAGGCTGTGGACATGGTGCAGGGGGAGATAGTCAGAGGCTGTGGACATGGTGCAGGAGGAGATGGTCAGAGGCTGTGGACATGGTGCAGGGGGAGATAGTCAGAGGCTGTGGACATGGTGCAGGGGGAGATGGTCAGAGGCTGTGGACATGGTACAGGAGGAGATGGCCAGAGGCTGTGGACATGGTGCAGGAGAGCAATAACAGGAGGTAGTCAAAAGCAGCAGGGGGGTCTTACCCGGCCATTATGAGAGTTGCGCACCACCGCCGAAACCTCACAAAGGTGACACTGGTTTAACATCTAAAAATAGAGCAGCACGGCGCTATTACGTCACTGCGCATGCGCTCGTCTGCCTGAAAAGGGCCGATCATGTAAGAGGTTTCCCGAGCGGCAGCGGCACACGTGCAGTTGACATGTCGGCCCAGAGCCATATCTTTTAAGGGCGCCGCCTCCCTCAAAGCGGCCCCAGGGCGGATGGCCTTGCCAGTATCCCGGTAGGCCAGTCCGGTCCTAACCGATGCACCCGGTAAAAGGCTCTCTGCTATGAGCCCCAGATTCGGCCTAAAACCCCCTAGCAACAACTCTGCGCTTATGATTCCTGTGACAGCTTCCTAATAGGAGAGCTCAGGCAGGCTCGGACTAGTACCTGAACACACCTGAGCTCATCCCTGGTTGTAATGCACATTTTAGGCCTGAAGATTATTTAAAACCCCAACACAGATTTTTTTTTTCTGAAAGCAGAGGCCCTGGAGAATGCTGTTACTGTGCTGATGGAAGCAATCAGGTGGCTGTAAATCACTTTCATGGGAAAGACAACACTGGGCTGGAAATATGTAAATAAACTCCTACAATTCTGCCTCTTGATCGTTCTTACAGGTGACAGGAGGGGACGTCCCCTCCTGCCACCATCCGGTGCTTCTCCTGGCTCTCCCGTGCCACCGTGGACCCGGAGAAAGAATCTGCCGGCGTCGGATGATGACCATGGAGATTTCCGGTGACCACATGGTCACCAGTCACCTTTATGACTGTCGTGACGTCACGTCCGGGCTACGGATGTAAACAAAGTTGCAATCGCGGCTGTCAGCATGATATCGGTGAATTTTTTTTTTTTGTATCGATTTCATGCTTTTCAGCCTGGAGGAGAGATGTGGGGACTTATTGACCCCACCTTATTTGTTATTTCATTTATAAAACAATTTTTTTCAAAAAAAATTGGCGTTTGAAAAATGATTGTGCAAATACTGTGCGAGATAAAAAGTTGCAATGACCGCCATTTTATTCCCTAGGGTATCTGCTAAAAAATATATATAATGTTTGGGGGTTCTAAGTAATTTTCTAGCAAACAAATGATGATTTTTACATGTAGGAGAGGAGTGCCAGAATAGGCCCAGTATTGAAGTGGTTAAACTAGTGGCATGTCCACTGCCCGAGTTTTTCTGTTTCTGGGTGGCTCCTTTCTCTTGCAGCATTCTATTGAGCCACCCTTGTAAGCAGGGACTAGAGCTGTCTCCCTACACTGTGTGCATCAATAGAAGCACACAGCCTCATAGACTAGGATGGCAAGGCACCACCTGCTCCTCTCTCCTCCTCCAAGTCCTCCACACTGCACTGTCCACTGTTAACTCTTTGCTGTGAAGACCGGAAGCTCAGGGAAGCAGCACTGAGAGATCAGAAGCCAGCAGCACTGAGAATTGTAGACTGCAAGTGCTGAGAATTTTAACAGAAATGTTTATTTTGTTGTGTTCAGTGTTAAGCTAAAAAATGCTGATGGTGAAATACTACTTTAACAACTTAAGGACCCCTTCACGCCGATATACGTCGGCAGAAGGGCACGGCTGGGCACAGGCACGTACCTGTATGTCCTCTTTAAGAGCCCTGCCATGGACGGCACGCTCGCGACTCGGTCCTAAGCTCCGTGACCGCACCCACGGACCCGATCCCCGCCGGTGTCCCGCGATCGGTTACAGGAGCTGAAGAACGGGGAAAGGTAAGTGTAAACACACTTTCACCGTTCTTTATTGTGGAAATGTCATTGATCGTCTGTTCCCTGATATAAGGAAAGACGATCACTGACGTCACACCTCCAGCCCCGCCCCCCAACAGTAAGAAACACATATGAGGTCACACTTAACCCCTACAGTGCCCCCCTGGTGGTTAACTCCTAAACTGCCATTGTCATTTTCACAGTCATTTTTATAGCACTTTTCGCTGTGAAAATGACAATGGTCCTAAAAATGTGTCAAAAGTGACCGATATGTCCGCCATAAGGTCGCAGTCATAAAAAAAAAAAAAAAAAAAAAAAAAAAAAAAATCGCTGATCGCCGCCATTAGTAGTTAAAAAAAAAAAAATATTAATAAAAAAGCCATAAAACTATCCCCTATTTTGTAAACGCAATACATTTTGCACAAACCAATCGATAAACGCTTATTGCGATTTTTTTTTTTATACCAAAAATAGGTAGAAGAATACGTATCGGCCTAAACTGAGGAAAAATAACTTTCTTTTATATATATTTTTCGGGGATATTTATTACAGCAAAAAATATTGATATTTTTTCAAAATTTTCGCTCTATTTTTATTTATAGCGCAAAAATAAAAAACGCAGAGGTGATCAAATAACATTAAAAAAAAGCTCTATTTGTGGGGGAAAAAGGACGCCAATTTTGTTTGGGAGCAACGTCGCACGACCGCGCAATTGTCTGTTAAAGCGACGCAGTGCCGAATCGCAAAAAGGGGCCAGGTCCTTAACCTGCATAATGGTCCGGGGCTTAAGTGGTTAAATCTCTGGAGATTGTATACCATCTCTGGGATCGCCGCCTGTTGCAATTTACACTTTCATTGAGTGCCGATAGCATTGCTTTTGCTATACTCCAGACGGGAGACTTGCGGCTCTTCTACACAATCACAAATGTTCTTGTTTTCTCCATTGTTCACTGCATTACAAATGTAGTATGTTAAAAGAATAACCCCTCTTGGGTTTCTATTTCTGCATAAGAGGTGCGGGATTTCCTATTTTTGATACCCAACGTTGTGAATGACTGTTTTTTTTATTAATCAAACTGACGCGCTCCGATGACGCTCCTCGCATACATCAGAATGCCCCCAATAAGAGGGTCCCGAGGGAACCAGGCATGTAGAGTCCATCCGTTCACCTTTTCTGCGTCGCACAAAGACACAGTGGTTGGAACCAAAGATCTCAAGTTTGGACTCTTCAGACCAAAGCACAGATTTCCACTGGTCTAATGTCCATTCCTTGTGTTCTTTAGCCCAAACAAGTCTCTTCTGCTTGTTGCCTTTCTTTAGCAGTGGTTTCCTAGCAGATATTCTACCATGAAGGCCTGATTCACACAGTCTCCTCTTATCAGTTCTTCTAGAGATGTGTCTGCTGCAAAAGGCGGCTACTTTGAAGAACCTAGAATATGACATATTTTCAGTTGTTTCACACTTTTTTGTTATGTATATAATTCCACATGTGATAATTCAGAGTTTTGATGCCTTCAGTGTGACTCTACAATTTTCATAGTCATGGAAATAAAGAAAACTCTTGGAATGAGAAGGTGTGTCCAAACTTTTGGTCTGTACTGTAAATAACTGCAACAATCGCCATTTTATTCTGCAGGGTCTCTGCTTCTAAAAAAATTATTATACATATTATATATACATAATATATATATAGATATATCTATAGATAGATATATATATATTTTCTGCCACTTTTCGTGCACAGGTAAAAATCAGTATTTTTTGCTAGAACCCTCAAACATTTTATATATATATATAAAAAAATGTTCGAGGGTTCTATATATATATATCATGGACACATGATTTTTTTAAAGCCGGGCACTCCTTCCATAGACTTTAATGTTAAACGTCAGTCTAGTCATGGGCACAGTGAGACATGGACACAGCGAGGCATGGGCATAGTGAGGCATGGACATGGGCACAGTGAGACATGGACATGGGCAAAGTGAGGCATGGACATGAACACAGTGAGGCATGGGCATGGGCACAGTGAGGCATGGACATGGGCAAAGTGAGGCATGGGCATGGGCACAGTGAGGCATGGACATGGGCACAGTGAGGCATGGACATGGGCGAAGTGAGGCATGGACATGAACACAGTGAGATATTGACATGGACACAGTGAGGCATGGACATGAGCACAGTGAGGCATGCACATGGACACAGTGAGGCATGGACATGGGCGAAGTGAGGCATGGACATGGGCGAAGTGAGGCATGGACATGGGCGAACTGAGGCATGGACATGGGCGAACTGAGGCATGGACATGAACACAGAGAGGCGTGGACATGAACACAGAGAGGCATGGACATGAACACAGAGAGGCATGGACATGAACACAGTGAGGCATGGACATGAACACAGTGAGGCATGGACATGAACACAGTGAGGCATGGACATGAACACAGTGAGGCATGGACATGAACACAGAGAGGCATGGACATGAACACAGAGAGGCATGGATATGAACACAGAGAGGCATGGACATGGGCGAAGTGAGGCATGGACATGAACACAGTGAGGCATGGACATGAACACAGTGAGGCATGGACATGGGCGAAGTGAGGCATGGACATGAACACAGAGAGGCATGGACATGAACACAGAGAGGCATGGACATGAACACAGAGAGGCATGGACATGAACACAGTGAGGCATGGACATGGGCGAAGTGAGGCATGGACATGAACAAAGTGAGGCATGGACATGAACACAGAGAGGCATGGACATGAACACAGTGAGGCATGGACATGAACACAGTGAGGCATGGACATGAACACAGTGAGGCATGGACATGAACACAGTGAGGCATGGACATGGGCGAAGTGAGGCATGACATGGGCGAAGTGAGGCATGGACATGAACACAGAGAGGCATGGACATGAACACAGAGAGGCATGGGCATGGACACAGTGAGGCATGGACATGGGCGAAGTGAGGCATGGACATGAACACAGTGAGGCATGGACATGAACACAGTGAGGCATGGACATGGGCACAGTGAGGCATGGACATGGGCACAGTGAGGCATGGACATGGGCGAAGTGAGGCATGGACATGAACACAGAGAGGCATGGACATGAATACAGTGAGGCATGGACATGAACACAGTGAGGCATGGACATGAACACAGAGAGGCATGGGCATGGACACAGTGAGGCATGGACATGAACACAGAGAGGCATGGACATGAACACAGTGAGGCATGGACATGAACACAGTGAGGCATGGACATGAACACAGTGAGGCATGGACATGGGCGAAGTGAGGCATGACATGGGCGAAGTGAGGCATGGACATGAACACAGAGAGGCATGGACATGAACACAGAGAGGCATGGGCATGGACACAGTGAGGCATGGACATGGGCGAAGTGAGGCATGACATGGGCGAAGTGAGGCATGGACATGAACACAGAGAGGCATGGACATGAACACAGAGAGGCATGGGCATGGACACAGTGAGGCATGGACATGGGCGAAGTGAGGCATGGACATGAACACAGTGAGGAATGGACATGGGCGAAGTGAGGCATGGACATGAACACAGAGAGGCATGGACATGAACACAGAGAGGCATGGGCATGGACACAGTGAGGCATGGACATGGGCGAAGTGAGGCATGGACATGAACACAGTGAGGCATGGACATGAACACAGAGAGGCATGGGCATGGACACAGTGAGGCATGGACATGGACACAGTGAGGCATGGACATGAACACAGAGAGGCATGGACATGAACACAGTGAGGCATGGACATGAACACAGTGAGGCATGGACATGAACACAGTGAGGCATGGACATGGGCGAAGTGAGGCATGGACATGGGCGAAGTGAGGCATGGACATGAACACAGTGAGGCATTAACATGGACACAGTGAGGCATGGACATGAACACAGAGAGGCATGGACATGAACACAGTGAGGCATGGACATGAACACAGTGAGGCATGGACATGAACACAGTGAGGCATGGACATGGGCACAGTGAGGCATGGACATGGGCGAAGTGAGGCATGGACATGGGCGAAGTGAGGCATGGACATGGACACAGTGAGGCATGGACATGGACACAGTGAGGCATGGACATGAACACAGAGAGGCATGGACATGAACACAGTGAGGCATGGACATGAACACAGTGAGGCATGGACATGAACACAGAGAGGCATGGACATGAATACAGTGAGGCATGGACATGAACACAGAGAGGCATGGGCATGGACACAGTGAGGCATGGACATGAACACAGTGAGGCATGGACATGAACACAGTGAGGCATGGACATGAACACAGTGAGGCATGGACATGAACACAGTGAGGCATGGACATGAACACAGAGAGGCATGGGCATGGACACAGTGAGGCATGGACAGGGGCGAAGTGAGGCATGGACATGGACACAGTGAGGCATGGACATGGACACAGTGAGGCATGGACATGAACACAGAGAGGCATGGACATGAACACAGTGAGGCATGGACATGAACACAGTGAGGCATGGACATGAACACAGAGAGGCATGGACATGAATACAGTGAGGCATGGGCATGGACACAGTGAGGCATGGACATGAACACAGTGAGGCATGGACATGAACACAGAGAGGCATGGACATGAACACAGAGAGGCATGGGCATGGACACAGTGAGGCATGGACATGAACACAGTGAGGCATGGACATGAACACAGAGAGGCATGGGCATGGACACAGTGAGGCATGGACAGGGGCGAAGTGAGGCATGGACATGGGCGAAGTGAGGCATGGACATGAACACAGTGAGGCATGGACATGGACACAGAGAGGCATGGACATAGGCGAAGTGAGGCATGGACATGAACACAGTGAGGCATGGACATGAACACAGTGAGGCATGGACATGAACACAGTGAGGCATGGACATGGACACAGTGAGGCATGGACATGGACAAAGTGAGGCATGGGTACAGTGAGGCATGGACATGGGCACAGTGAGGCATGGACATGGGCACAGTGAGGCATTGACATGGGCACAGTGAGGCATGGACATGGGCACAGTGAGGCATGGACATGGGTACAGTGAGGCATGGACATGGGCACAGTGAGGCATGGACATGGGCACAGTGAGGCATGGACATGGGCACAGTGAGGCATGGACATGGGCACAGTGAGGCATGGACATGGGTACAGTGAGGCATGGACATGGACAAAGTGAGGCATGGGTACAGTGAGGAATAGACATGAACACAGTGAGGCATGCAGAGGGACACAGTGAGGCAAAGTGAGGCATGCAGATGGACACCCTAGGCTTATACTTAATAATAATATTAGGTGCCTCGGCTTATATTCGGGTCGGCTTATACTCCAGTATATACGGTAATTTTCTATAAAAAAAATACAGATTTTTTACTTGTACACGAAAAGTGCCAGAAAAGATCCGGTCCTTACAAGGAACACAGAAAAGCCACAATGTCAGAGCATTACACACCTTTCTTTGATACGGCCGGTTTAATGTAGTATGGTAAGCCCTTCAGTGCCCCTCTTAGCTCCTGTTTCAGTGCCAGCATGTACTCCACCTCTTCACCCGTCTGCAGGGGAACTGGCTTAAAATCCAAGGCCTAGAAAAAAAAAAAAGATAAATAACATAAAAGTGTCAGTGCTTAAAAAAACAGACAAATAAAACCGTAATTTTCCTTTCCTGATGGACTTGTGGCAGCCAACGTGTGGGTTAGTCCCGCCTCTACTACTACCCTATAGGACTCCACTGCCATAAACCTTAGACGTCCTCCCATGCTCGAGCGCCCTGCGCGTCCCATGCAAGGCGTGCGCGGCTCTCTGTGTCACCAGCGAGTCTATGAGACTCGGGTGATCACAGATCGGAGTAAGGTGCCAATCCCGACCCCTTACCATGTGATCAGCTGTCAGCCATTGACAGCTGATCATGTGATGTAAACAGAGCCGGTGAACGGCTATTTATTCTCCTTGCGCTGATAGCATGAGGAGAAAAAAAATGCTGATCGCCGGCGGAAATCAGAGGGACAGCTCATCTGTGCCCATGTGTGCCACCTACCAATACACAACAAAAAACAGTGTTGCCTACCAGTGCCACCCACCAGTTCCCACAGTGCCACCCACCAGTGCCACCTATCAAGTGCCTCAAAAAAATGCTGCCCATCAGTGTTACCTACCAGCGCCCATCAGTGCCATCTTATCTATGCCCATCTGTGCCACCTTATCTGTGCCCATCAGTAACACCAATCAGTGCCACCCATCAGTGCCATCTTTTCTCTGCCCATCAGTACCGCCTTATCTGTGCCCATCAGTACCGCCTTATCTGTGCCCATCAGTACCGCCTTATCTGTGCCCATCAGTACCGCCTTATCTGTGCCCATCAGTACCGCCTTATCAGCGCATATAAATGAAGGAGAAAAATGACCTGTTAGCAAAATTTTATAACAAAATAATAATAATTAAAAAAAAATCAACAATTTCCATCTTTTTTTTGTTTGTTTAGCAAAAAAAATGAAATTAAAAAAGTGTATTTTTCCCCAAAAAAGTGCGCTTGTAAGACCTCTGCGTAAATACAGTGTGACGGAAAGTACTGCAACGACCGCCATTTTATTCTCTAGGGTGTTAGAATAAAAAATATATATTTTTGGGGGTTCTAAGAGAAGGAGATTGTTGGGCAATAAAAACAGGCAGGGGAAGCTCCATTAGCATTGCTGGTTGTCTTGTAATACCAACGACCAACACAAGAGGGCACCAGATTCCAGGAAGAAGCATAGGCCTGCAGAAGGCCGCAAAGCCGCGGCCTCAATTACCGGCCAACGCGATCGTGGAGGGGGAAGGGAATGGGGTGTGCGCAGCTGTGCTGCCCCAGGCACCAAGTCGCTAATTCTAGTTGCAATTGCGACCTGGCGCCCGGGTTTGCTGAGCCCTGGCTCCAAGCATATGTAAAAGTAAGAAAAAAAAAAGTGAAGTTTATGTAAATCCCGAGTCGCTGTCACAGTTACAACAGCGGCGGCAGCGAGCGAGTTCACAAACCAAAAACTCCAAATGTCACATGAAAAAGGTACTTACAGGAAACAAAGGAGACGGCTGAAGTGTGGGTGGCGGCAAGGTTTCGCCCCGCCCGATGCCGACCGCTTGAATATTGAAGGACATCTGTCCGCGGCCGCCGCCCCTGCCCCGCCCCGCCATTGTCCTTCCGCTCCTCGGCTCACAGCATAGAAATCAAATCTGTATATAGGACAGGAAACAGATATAAAAGACACAAAATACATGCAGCTTTGTATTCAGAATTCAATACATTTTTTTTTTTACAAGTAGTACCTGAAATTGACTGGCGGTCAGCCTCTTGCAGTTCCAGAATGGCAGAGCTCAGACTAGGAGAAGGAGGAGCGAAGCACGGAGCCAATCAGCTGTGATGCGGTGCTGATAACAAGGAACATGCTGGCAGGAGGAGAGAGCAGAGTGACAGATATGATCAGTTTCATGATCAAAGGGGTGTGCTAGCTGCATGTTATCAGGATGAACGATTACCAAATGATCATTTCTGAACGGTCCCCCCAACGCACTAAGACAATGCAGATCTGATGCACTGCACACACCATGCGTTGGGGAGCGCTGCGTCGCATGAAAGTAGAACTACAGGCAACATTTGTATTTATTTTTTCATTTTGGATAGAGCAAAGGAGGGTTGTAACCAGTGGCAGAGCGTCCATAGAGGGCGCAGGAGCGCCACCCCCTCTCTCTCCTGCACCGCCATTGAATACAATACACAGATTCATGCATTGCATTCTCTGTGTATTGTCGCTGCCGCCCACTATTCAGATGGCCGGCCCCCTGGTGAGCGCCCGCCATCTGAATAACGGCAGCTGGTTGGCTGTGTGCAAGTGTCTATCAGAGCCAGCCGCTCCGATTACAGCCTGAGGGCTTCCAAATAGTTAACCAGGGGACGCAAAGGGTGTGCGGTTCTTGGATAAGACTGACAGGCATCTCAGCCAATCGGGTTCACCGGTTCTGGTTACCGGTAACCTGATTGGCTGCAGCGAAATCGAGGGCGGGACTACTGCGAGAGAATGTGGAGGATGGCTGACGAGAAAGGTAAGTGCCAGGCGGGGGGCAATCTGGCGGCATTTTAGGGGCAAGCTGGTGGCAATTGATGGGCACAGTGGCAACAATGGCATGGCACAGTGGCGACAATTGATTTGCACAGTGACGTCAATGGCATGGCACAGTGGCGACAATTGATTGGCACAGTGACGACAATAGCATGGCACAGTGGCGACAATTGACTGGCACAGTGGCGACAATGGCATGGCACAGTGGCGACAATTGATGGGCACAGTGACCACAATGGCATGGAACAGTGGCGTCAATTGATGGGCACAGTGGCGACAATTGATGGGCACAGTGGCGACAATTGATGGGCACAGTGGCGACAATTGATGGGCACAGTGGCGATAATGGCATTGGAAGAGTGGCTGCATTTGGCATGGCACAGTAATGACAATAGCGTGGCAAAATGGCGACAATTGATGGCATGGAACAGTGGTGAAATTTTTTTGGCACAGTGGCAGCAATTGATGGGCACAGTGGCTTCAATGGCATGGCACAGTGACTGCATTTGGCATGGCACAGTGACGACAATTGATGGGCACAGTGGCGACAATGGCATGGCACAGTGGCTGCGTTTGGCATGGCACAGTGGCGACAATTGATGGCACAATGGCTGCATTTGGCATGGCACAGTGGCAACAATTGATTGACACAGCGACGACAATGGCATGGCACAGTGGCGACAACTGATGGGCACAGTGGCTGCGTTTGGCATGGCACAGTGGCGACAATTGATGGCATGGAACAGTGGTGACAGCAATTGATGGGCACAGTGGCGTCAATGGCATGGCACAGTGGCTGCGTTTGGCATGGCACAGTGACGACAATTGATGGCACAATGGCTGCATTTGGCATGGCACAGTGGCGACAATTGATTGACACAGCAACGACAATGGCATGGCACAGTGGCGACAACTGATGGGCACAGTGGCTGCGTTTGGAATGGCACAGTGGCGACAATTGATGGCATGGAACAGTGGTGACAGCAATTGATGGGCACAGTGGCGTCAATGGCATGGCACAGTGGCTGCGTTTGGCATGGCACAGTGACGACAATTGATGGGCACAGTGGCGTCAATGGCATGGCACAGTGGCTGCGTTTGGCATGGCACAGTGGTGACAATTGATGGGCACAGTGGCGTCAATGGCATGGCACAGTGGCTGCGTTTGGCATGGCACAGTGGTGACAATTGATGGGCACAGTGGTGACAATTGATGGCATGGAACAGTGGTGAATTTTTTTTTTGGCACAGTGGCAGCAATTGATGGGCACAGTGGCTTCAATGGCATGGCACAGTGACTGCATTTGGCATGGCACAGTGACGACAATTGATGGGCACAGTGGCGACAATGGCATGGCACAGTGGCTGCGTTTGGCATGGCACAGTGGCGACAATTGATGGCACAATGGCTGCATTTGGCATGGCACAGTGGCAACAATTGATTGACACAGCGACGACAATGGCATGGCACAGTGGCGACAACTGATGGGCACAGGGATCCTAGGAGCCACAGAGTCCACACGCCTGACGCAGTGTGTTCCTGACGTCTGTTTGTTTTGTGCCTTTTGGATCGTTTTAAATGTGAGTTTTATTTATTTTTTTATTAAATGTTTTTTACCTTGCGGGATTGCGCTATGGTCTGTTTCTTTTATCATGTATGCCATCTGAGAGATCCCTTGTTGTGAGTGACCATCTGGCCAGCTTAGAAGAGGATATCTGCCATTAGAAGTACGAACTCGCTGTTCGTGGGAGATAGGCCCATCATCCATCACCCCGTGGTGAGTGGATGTACAAGTGACACTCGTTGCCTACTAGACGTCTTTTATTGTCACTCACTTGCTTTCTTTTTTGCTTTACCTTTACCGCTGAGGAGTGCCTCTGCTGCTTGCCCTGCCGAGGGATCACTGTCCTCCACCGGGAGGTGCTGTTGCAGGCTATCCGAGCTATAGCCTTGAGGTGAGGAGCTGGGGACCACCTGAGGTGCTTTCTGCTGTCACCCTTTCCTGGCACCACCATTTCAATTTGGACTTATCTGGACTCTTGGGTTTTTTCACTAGAGATTTTATTTATTTCACATTTTTTCCATCCAGAGGCATTTCCTCATGGAATTTTCTCTGGTCTTATAGTTTGGATTTAGGATTGTTTTTCACTGGTTTCACATTACACTGGTTAGTGTGTTGGGTTTTTCCTTATTGTAATAATAATTTTTGTATTTATTGGTTATCACCCTTATGTGTATATTCATTCACATCATTGTTTCGATTATGTTGGTTATCATGTTGTCCTAAACCCACCTGCATCCACCCATCCAGCCACCCGTCCCATCCATTCACCCCTATCACCCACACCCCCCCCCCCCCTCCCCCCCTGTTCACTTTCAGCGCAGACAACACCCCCTTCTTTTACATATACATTTTTCTCTCTGCCCAGGACAGAGTGTCAGGAGTCTGCTGCAGAATCCCCAGTCCACCTTCCAGCCCAATTCCACTCCCACCCATCCCCCTTGGTAGCGCAGGAGTCTTTCCATATATCCGTGATGGGCACAGTGGCTGCGTTTGGCATGGCACAGTGGCGACAATTGATGGCATGGAACAGTGGTGACAGCAATTGATGGGCACAGTGGCGTCAATGGCATGGCACAGTGGCTGCGTTTGGCATGGCACAGTGACGACAATTGATGGCACAATGGCTGCATTTGGCATGGCACAGTGGCGACAATTGATGGCACAATGGCTGCATTTGGCATGGCACAGTGGCGACAATTGATTGACACAGCAACGACAATGGCATGGCACAGTGGCGACAACTGATGGGCACAGTGGCTGCGTTTGGCATGGCACAGTGGCGACAATTGATGGCATGGAACAGTGGTGACAGCAATTGATGGGCACAGTGGCGTCAATGGCATGGCACAGTGGCTGCGTTTGGCATGGCACAGTGGTGAAAATTGATGGGCACAGTGGTGACAATTGATGGCATGGAACAGTGGTGAATTTTTTTTTGGCACAGTGGCAGCAATTGATGGGGTTTTTTTTCCGTTTGTTTGCGCCCCCCAAAAAAATTTGAGTACCGGCCGCCACTGGTTATAACCCTGTCAGCTTTTTTTTTCACCATCTGTGTCCCATTTCAGAGATTTCCCTTCACAGCCAAACAGGAAGTGAGGAAATCCCTGCAAAGTAAGGCATGGCACAGTGGGGACTCCCCAAATCACCAGAACTTGTGTCCCCATTGGAGGATTTCCCCTCTATATTTTCTTTTACTTTCACGGCTGATGGTAAACAGGACAAAAGGGAGAGGATGAATCTCCCTAACGGGGACACCGACAGCAATAAAAACTGACAGGGGCTCAAATCCCTCTCCACTCCGCACCCAAAATATATATTTATATATTTTTCCTTTAGTTATTCTATAACTGCTGCATGTCAGTCAATCATAATTTCGGGGAGCCGCTCTATGTTACTGATAACCATTTAAAGCCTTGGCTCCTCCTTCCTAGATGAAAAGGGTTAATTAGCAGGGATGCGCTCCAGATCATGTGATCCCTGTGACAGCCAATCACATACCTGGGATGCCTGCCTCTGCTGCCTAAACCGTTTAAAAAGCCCTGGCTCCCCCTGAAATACAAGGGGTTAATTGGCAGGGACAGGCTCCAGATCATGTGATCACTGTGACAGCCAATCACGAGACTGGGTAGTGTACCTCCTCGGCTGGTAACCATTTAAAGGGCTGGCTCCTCTTGGATTAATTCCCAATCACATGGCTAGGAAGCCTGTCTCCACTGCTCAGAAAGCGCTGGCTCCCCCTGGATTACAGGGGGTGGATTAGCAGGGATGTGCTCCAGATCATGTGATCACTGTGGCAGCCAATCACATGGCTGGGAAGCTTACCTCCGCTGCTCATAAAGGGCCGCTCCTTCAGACATGTTATATTATCCCGCTGACAACAGCACCCCCCTCTCCATTTATTATGCGGGTGTCACAGGGACAGGAAGTGAGGGGAAATCTCTTCAACAGAGTCACAGGGACAGGAAGTGAAGGAAAAGACATTTCCCCTCACTTCCTGTCTCGGTGACAACAGCACCCCCTCTCCATTTAATATCCTGGTGTCACAGGGACAGGAAGTGAGAGGAAATCTCTTCAACTGAGTCACATGTACAGGAGGTAAAGGGAAAGAGATTTTCCTTCACTTCCTGTCTTATTGACAACAGCATCCCCTCCCTATTCATTATCCGGGTGTCACAGGGGACAGGAAGTAAAGGTAAATCTCTTCAACTGAGTCAGATGGAGAGGAAGGGATTTCCCTTCACTTCCTGTCTCGGTGACAACAGCACCTCCTCTCCATTTATTATCCTGGTGTCACAGGGACAAGAAGTGAAGGGAAATATTTTCAAAGAAGTCACAGGGACAGGATGTAAAGGGAAAGAGATTACCCTTCACTTCCTGTCTCTGTGACTCCATTGAAGAGATTTCCTTTCACTTCCTGTCTCACCGACAAAAGCACCCCCCCCCCTTATTCATTATCTGGGTGTCACAGGGACAGGAAGTAAAGGTAAAACTGAGTCAAAAGGACAAGATGAGAAGGGAAAGGGATTTCCCTTCACTTCCTATCTCGGTAACAACAACACCCCTCTCTATTTAATATCCTGGGGTCGCGGGGACAGGAAGTGAGGGGAAATCTCTTCAATGGAGTCACAAGGACAGGAAGTGAGGGGAAATCTCGTCAATGGAGTCACAGGGACAGGAAGTAAAGGGAAAGATATTTCCCTTCACTTCCTGTCCTGGTAACAGCACCCCCTCTCCATTTATTCTCCAGTTGTCACAGGGACAGGAAGGGAAATCTCTTTCCCTTCCTGTCCCAGTGACTCAGTTGAAGAGATTTCCTTTCACTTCCTGTCCCTGTGACACCCAGGTAATAAATGGAGAGGGGTGCTGTTGTGACTGGGACAGGAAGTGAAGGGGAAGAGAAGTTTTTTTCACTTCCTGTCCTGGGAACAACAGTACCCCTCTCCATTTATTATCCAGGGGTCACGGGGACAGGAAGTGAAGGAAAATCTCTTTCCCTTCACTTTCTGTCCCTGTGACTCCGTTGAAGAGATTTCCCGTTACTTTCTGTCCCGGTGACAACAGCACCCCCTCTCCATTTATTATCCTGGTGTCACGGGGACGGGAAGGGAAATCTTTTCAATGGAGTCACAGGGACAGGAAGTGAAAGAGATTACCCTTCACTTCCTGTCCTGGGAACAACAGCACCCCCTCTCATTTATTATCCAGGTGTCACAGGGACAGGAAGTTAAATCTCTTTCCCTTCACTTCCTGTCCCTGTGACACACGGATAATAAATGGAGAGGGGGTACTGTTGTCACCGGGACAGGAAGTAAAATCTCTTCAGCAGCGTCACAGAGACAGGAAGTTAAAGAGATTTTTCTTCACTTCCTGCCCTTCTCTATTTATTATACGGGTGTCATGGGGACAGGAAGTGAGGATAAATCTCCTTATCGGAGTCACAAACATTAAAAAATAATGGCTGATATTAGAACCCCTCCCCGCTCTATCCAAAACAAAAATAAATTGTGTTTAGAATAATGTTTTAGCTGCCGCCCTGCCAATTCTACGAGCGCCACATGACCGATTTTTCATGGCGGTCGATGGCGATTTATTCTAGGAATTATTTCAGGTTCCCAGATATGAAGGCCTGTAGGGTCTGTCCCGTCCACACCGTCCATGGAGGGTTCAGCTCCACCCTGGGCCTGCTGGGAACATTCTCATCCTGCAGTGAAAGGGTTAACCTCCCCCTCCCCCTCCTGCAATCAGTCCTAATTAAAAGTCACATCGCACGATACGCCCCGGTGCACGGTACCCCCATCGCTCGGCATCACACGCCCGCCTCCTCCATTTATTTACCTCGCAGCGCACTTCCCCCCACGTGGAGCGCAGGCTTCGCAGCACGCAATGATGACGTCAGGGGCTGGGCTATTTTTAGCCGGCGCGCCCATTGGCTGAGCGGGTCGCCTGTCGGCACTCGCGCGGCCAATGGCGGGACGGTTGGTGAGGGGGCGGGACTGGCCCGGGGAGCCAGAGGGGCCGAGGCAGCGTGTGGTTGCCATGGAGACGAGGGAGCTGCTTTGGCAGAGCCTGTGTACTGTGCGAATGTAAACAAAGAGAATGCGGCCATCATACATCCAGTGTGCAGTCCTTCCATACACTGTACGATCTCCTTCCATACACTGTACGATCCGATTGTACGATCTCCTTCCATACACTGTACGATCTCCTTCCATACACTGTACGATCCGATTGTACGATCTCCTTCCATACACTGTACGATCCGATTGTACGATCTCCTTCCATACACTGTACAATCCGATTGTACGATCTCCTTCCATACACTGTACGATCCGATTGTACGATCTCCTTCCATACACTGTACGATCCGATTGTACGATCTCCTTCCATACACTGTACGATCCGATTGTACGATCTCCTTCCATACACTGTACGATCCGATTGTACGATCTCCTTCCATACACTGTACGATCCGATTGTACGATCTCCTTCCATACACTGTACGATCTCCTTCCATACACTGTACGATCCGATTGTACGATCTCCTTCCATACACTGTATAATCTGATTGTACAATCTCCTTCCATACACTGTACAATCTGATTGTACAATCTCCTTCTATACACTGTACGATCTGATTGTACGATCTCCTTCTATACACTGTACGATCTCCTTCCATACACTGTACAATCTGATTGTACGATCTCCTTCCATACACTGTACGATCTCCTTCCATACACTGTACAATCTGATTGTACGATCTCCTTCCATACACTGTACAATCCGATTGTACAATCTCCTTCTATACACTGTACGATCTGATTGTACGATCTCCTTCCATACACTGTACAATCCGATTGTGTGATCTCCTTTCATACACTGTACGATCTGATTGTGCGATCTCCTTCTATAGACAGTCCATACACTATACAATCTGAAACAGCACTGACAGACCCTACGGATGTGCACTGACAGACAGCACTGATGGGCACTATTTGGCAGCTGATTGGTACATTTGATGGGGGCTGTGTTGATAATCAATGTCCTAATCATAGGCGTGCGCACAGGGTGTGCCAGGTGTGCCCAGGCACACCCTAATCACCCTGTGCAGCTTAGATTCCCCCTACTGCCCTAGCCCCCCCTTCCCACCACACACCCCTGCTGGCTTCCCTCCTCCCAGCGGCTAAGGCTGCGGGATCTTTTAGGATGAATGGGGGAAGGGGCCGGTAAATATGTAATTTACTGACCCCTTCCCTTTCTGGTTAAACATAGTTAGAGATCGATACTGTTTTTTTAGCTTTGGGGTGCACACCCTAATACAATAGGCTGCGCACACCAATGGTCCTAATTATCAGCACATATTTTAATATAATAATAAAAAATATATAATAATAATAAAATAAATAAAAGCTTATGGAAAAGCTAAAAAAGCTGAAATTCTTACCAACAAATGATGAAACAGATAATAATTTTCTCTATTGGCTAATAAAAAAAACGCCAAAGCTAAAAAAATGCTGCATACAAATACATCGAGATCGTGCATAAAAAACGCCAGAAAAACGCTGGAAGGCGGTGCTGCGTTTTGCTGTGAATGCCGCCTGCCAAGAGTTTGCTGTAATTCTGAGAGGAGGCGCAGTGGCCAAGTGGTAAGGCGTTGGTCTCGTAAACCAAAGATCATGGGTTCAAACCCCATCTGTGCCTGAGTGTAGAATTACATTTTGGGTGGTCAGCAGAACAGCAATGGGGGGGAAATCTTCCTAGGACAGTGATGGGGAACCTTGGCACCCCAGATGTTTTGGAACTACATTTCCCATGATGCTCATGCACTCTGCAGTGTAGTGGAGCATCATGGGAAATGTAGTTCCAAAACATCTGGGGTGCCGAGGCACCCCATCACTGTCCTAGAGGGACACTTGTTTTGGTAACACCGGGACTCCCTCACTTTGATATCCTCTCACTTCCTGTTTTGCCTATGAGACAGGAAATGAAAGGAAATCTCCCCAATGGGAGGGAAAAAAAACAATGGGGGTTATAAATGAAATATATAAATATATATATATATTGCTTGAGACGTCTGCAAGGTGAATTTTTTCATACGGCCACTAGATGGCACCGACGATCATAGGAGATAATTAAATTACAGATGGTACGGTGAGCGTTATGCTTAAAGCATCTTGCCAGGTACATTTTTTCATATAGCCACTAGATGGTGCTGACGATCATAGGAGATAAACCAATCACAGACGATACAGTGATCGTACGTGCTTGAGACGTCTGCAGGGTGATTTTTTCCATATATAGACCCACTGAGTGATGTAAAAAATAAATGGAGATCTGAAATGATTTGTGTCTTTTTAGATTTTTCTAGAGTTCAACTTAAAATTGGTCCATCTGACGATTTATCTCGGAAATTGGTACTCAGTTAGACGTTCATTCAAATCTTTAGAATTTCTACAACATTTCCAAACATTTTTTTGATCGGCTCAAGAAAAGCAATACAGATTTTTGGGAGTTTTTTTTTGCTCCTGGCTTCTTTATATAATGAATCAAAAAAGACAAATATATATATATATATATATATATATATATATATATATATATTTTTTTTTTTTTTAATTTCTCCTGGTTTTTCTTTTGTATAAAGAATCCAAAAAAAAAAAAAAGAAAGAAGAAATAAATAGTTTTGGATTTTTTTTCTCCTGGTTCCTTTGTATAATGGATCAAACAAAAGCAATACATATTTTTGGAAGTTTTTTTTTGCTCTTGGTTCTTTTATATAAAGAATCAATAAAATCAATAAATATTTTTTAATACATTTTTTTTTTTTGCTTCTGTTTTTTTTTTATATATATATAATGAATTCAACAAAAGAAATACATATTTTTGGATTTTGTTTATATATATATATATATATATATATATATATATATATATATATATATATATATATATATATATATATATATATATATATATATATGAACCAGGAGCAAAGACAAAACAAAAAAAGTCCAAAAATATTTTTTGCTTTTATTTGATCCTTTATATAAATTTGTTTGAACTATTATATATAAAAACAAATTGCTTTCGTTTAATCCTCCATAAACAGGAAGCAGGAGCAAAATAAAACAAAAATATTTATTGTATTTATTTCATCAAATATAATATAATATATTATATTCCTTTCCCACTGCTGAAGGGCCCTTTTCACATGAGCTACTCCCTTAGTCAGTCAGTCAGTGTCAGTGGGAGAGTAGGACGCTCCGGTCTTCCGCTCGAGTCTGCTCTCGCCAGGGACCAGACAGGCAGATAGTGGCTAGGCAGACTGCTAGGTAGGCTTGCTCTACCCCTCTATCCCTCAAGCAACTCACCACCGGCTTTCCCCCGGCTCTACCTGGCCCCCCCTGGCTTTCCTCCTTTACCCCTCTCCAGCAGGTAAGCCATCCACTGAGGTTGCAGGCAGCCGTTCTTTTCAGGACAAGCCACCGCTGCAACTTAAAGCCACGTCTCTCCACCCTATCCACACCTACCCTTCTATGCCCCCACACTACTAGCCCCTCTCTAGCTAACCATCCGCCACCTATCCCTGCAATCCCTGCAATTTTCCGCCGTCTCGGGCGCTTTCTCGGTACCTCCGCGCCGGCCTGGAGGCAATCGCGGCAGCCGCAACTAGGAAAGGCCGCGGCTTCACCCGCGGCCTAGCGGCGCGCCGCTTCTCACCCCCTCCAACCACCACCAAAGCCCCAAAACGGACCTGATACCCACCCCTTACCCCCTGGAAAGTACCTCACACCCCTGTCTACCAGTCCTGGCCCCAACGGCAGCACCGATCCACCCAATCTGGGAGTTTCTTTCAGCCTGGATCCTGCTGCCGATCGGTAGGTCATCTTACTACACCCAGCCCCAAATCTCAACTATTACAACTTGATCCAGGGTTCGCCGATCGCCTATCAAGGGGTCAGGAAGGAATTTTTTTCCCTGCCGCTGCATATTGGCGTAGCACGGTCAGGGTTTTTTTGCCTTCCTCTGGACCAAGCCAGGATTGAGGATTCAGTTAATCCTTGACAATCCTTAACCCCCCCCCCCCCTCCCCCTGGTGTTTGGCTACCATGGTTAATCTGCAATACTCGGCAGAGGCCATTTGGAGTCTGAGGCGATTTGCCACAATACTACCAGCCATTACCAAAAAAGCCCTTCAAACGGAGCGCCTATTGAGGATCAATCGAAGATCAATTGTCAAAGGTCTCAGCCGTTTGCCCCAACCTAAGCACATATCATGTGCTTTGATCAACACTAGATCGGCAGTAAAACACCGATTAGAAATCCATGATTTCTTATTGCAACATGACTTAGACTGCCTCTTTATTACAGAGAGCTGGCTTACAGCCGACTGTAACACCATTCTAGGAGAATTGGTGCCAGATAACTACCGTATTATAACGGAAAATAGAATAGGGCAAAGAGGAGGAGGATTGGCGGTGATCCATAAGACGCACCTTGCGATCACAAAACCAGTCCTTCAAAACCCTCTTCCATTCATGGAAACCCTTACTCTACAACTGCAAGCAAACTCCCAGGAGACAGTCCGGATTCTACTCTGCTATAGGCCACCCGGCCCAAAATCGCAGTTTCTCCCTTCATTGACGGACTTTGTCTCCACCTATACCCTGAACAGCAAACACCTTTTGCTGCTCGGGGATTTCAACCTCTGGGCCAACTCCCCGCAAGACCCCGTTGCCGACGCCTGCATTGACCACCTGGACGGATTAGGGCTTCAGCAACTAGTATGTGGGCCCACACATGCTTCAGGTCACACGCTCGATCTTATTTTCAGACACGATCTGGAAATAAAAATCTTGGGAAATGAACCATTGCCATGGACAGACCACCATGCAATTAAATTCATTATTCCCAATTTCCCCCCTTAATAAAAACATCAAACCCAGTGACAACACACTGGACTAGATGTCAGAAGAAGCTCCACTCGGAACTCTTCAAAGCCACGTTAAGGGAAAAAATAAAAACAATTCAGCCGCATCTAACGACTGAGGAAACACTGGAGGCCATAAACACAGCCCTATTACAGTCAGCCGACTTAATAGCGCCGAAACGTAAAACCCACATCCGGAAAAATAACGCAGGCTGGTTCAACAACCAGCTGGCGTCACTGAAGCAAGAGCGCAGAAGGGCTGAAGCCGCCTGGAAGAGAAGTCCATCAGTTGAGAACCTCTCCATCTACAAGGCAATAACTAGAAAATACCACAAGGAAATTTTCGATGCCAAGAAAAATTATTTTTCTGAGGCTATCAACAGCGCCCTCAACCGCCCCCGCGAGCTCTTCAAGCTGGTCACTCAGACCATGAATCCAGGATGTCTTGAAGCCCCCAATTCGGACACACAAGAATTTTGCAATGAATTGTCGGATTACTTCATTAATAAAATTGAGGGAATCCGGCAAAGCATTCAGCAGAACAACTCCCCCCGTAGCCCCCCCAGTAACTATTCACACAACACCGGCAGAAACTCACCACAACCAGGTGAGTTCACGCTGGAACCCGTCTGTACTCATGACATTAAAAATATCATCGGCGCTCTGCGTAACAGCACTGCGCCGAATGATATCATCCCCACTAAACTGCTGAAGGAATGTGCCGACTTCCTGGCGCCTCCGATCACGCAGCTTATTAACCAATCCTTTAGGGAGGGCATAGTGCCCTCCCAGTTGAAGGAGGGTATAATTCGGCCTATCTTGAAGAAACCCTCCCTGGACCCCGAGGATCCACTCCACCGCCGTCCCATAACAGGCCTAAACTCCCTTTCTAAGGTCATGGAGAAAGTAGTGGTACAACAGCTGCAACAGCATCTAGATACCCATAACCTACTTGATCCATATCAATCGGGTTTCCGGCCCGGACACGGGACAGAAACCGCATTGCTCAAGATATGGGACGACGCTCTCGAGGCCGCAGACGAAGGAGAATCTTGTCTCCTGGTTCTGTTGGACCTAAGCGCAGCTTTCGACACTGTAGACCACAAGCTTCTATTGACTCGGCTAGCTGAAGTAGCCAGAGTCGCAGAAGGCGATTTATCTTGGTTCTCCTCTTTCTTGGAAAACCGTTCGCAAATAGTGAAGTTAGGACCTTTCATCTCTGGAAAACGCACAGTATCATGCGGAGTCCCTCAAGGATCCCCTCTATCGCCTGTGTTATTCAACATCTATCTTCGTCCTCTTTTTGAAATCATCAGCAGTCAAAAACTGCTCTATCACTCATATGCAGATGACACGCAACTGTATTTCCGCATTTGCAATAAAAAGGATCACCACCTCAATCTAGAGACATGTCTCTCTTTGATAGAGGACTGGATGACCAAGAGTTATCTTAAACTCAATGGAGCGAAAACAGAACTTCTCCTGTTTCACGCCAAGCGTAGGAACCAACCAGCAACAACGTGGACACCCCCGCCCATTCTGGGCAAAATCATCACCCCTAGCGCCAAAGTCAAAAGTCTTGGTGTCATCTTCGACTCCCACATGACAATGGACGCACAAATAGGGTCAGTAGTCAGCGGATCTCACCATCTGCTGCGCCTACTACGCAGACTTATTCCTTTCATTCCTAAAGAAGACGTAGCAGTCGTGGTGGGAACAATTGTTAACTCCAGACTGGACTATGCAAATGCCCTTTACCTCGGACTCCCGAAGTACCAAATCGCTCGTCTGCAAGTCGTTCAAAATACGGCCGCCAGACTTGTGACTGGGAAAAAAACCCTGGGAATCCATCTCATCTTCACTGAGAGCCCTTCACTGGTTGCCAGTGAAAGACAGAATTGCTTTTAAAGCACTCTGTCTAACGCATAGATGTATCCATGGGAATGCTCCCCGATATCTGTGCGAAAAAATAAAAATTCATAATCCCAATCGCATCTTGCGATCCACCAACCAAAATCTACTCCAGATACCGAAAGCCAGCTACAAGTCCAAAGGAGATAGAAGATTCGCGGTCCAAGGTCCCAGACTATGGAACGCTTTACCAACCAGCATTCGGTTGGAGGAGAACCACCTAGCATTCAGGAGAAAGATCAAGACTCATCTCTTTTGATTCCAAAGGAGACAGGAACAACAAGCGCCCAGAGGCGATTCAGTTCGCATGTGCCGCGCTATATAAGTTTTTCATTCATTCATTCATTCATAAATAAATAAATATATAAATATATATATATATATATATATATATATATATATATATATATATATATATATATACCTTCTAAAAATATTTATTGTATTTGTTTGATCTATTATATAAAGGAACCAGGAACAACAGAATACAAAATATGTATTGCTTTTTATTTATTTTTTTATATAAAAGAACCATAAGCAAAACATAAAAAAAAATAAACACCTTCCAAAAATTTTTTTTGCTTTTATTTGATCCATTATATAAAGGAACCAGGAGCAAAAAATAAATACAAAACCCTTCCAAATATATATATATATATATATATATATATATATATATATATATATGATGAAACAAATACAATAAATAATTTTGTTTTGTTTTGCTCCTGATTCCTGTATATTGATGAGAAAGAATAAAAAAAAAAAAAAAACTTTTTGGATTTCTGGTTTCTTTATATAGTAGATCAAACAAATACAATAAATATTCTTGGAAGGTTTTTTTTATTTTTTTTTTTATTATATAAATATAAATGATTGAGGATACAGTAAATATTGCTGTTTTATTTTGCTCCTGGTTCCTGTATATAGATAAAGAAAAATGCAATAAATATTTTTTTATTTTTTATTTTTTTTGTTCCTGGTTTCTTTATATAATAGATCAAATACAATAAATGGGCCAGATTCAGGTACATCTGCGCATTATTGGACCGGCGTAGCGCACCGCCTTTACGTTAGACTTGCGCAATGTAGTGGCGCAATCACCCTATTCTCGTCGCTTTTGCGCAGAAAATTGCGCATGCGTAACGTTATTTCAGAGGCGTAAGGCGGATTAATACAAATTGGGAAAGACGTGGGCGTGTTACATTGAAATGAGCCGTGACCCCATGCAAATGAAGGGCCGGCCGGCTCGCGCATGCGCGCTTGAAGCAGACCATGTCAGCACCTCTGTGCGCATGCTCACAACTCGGGAACGGCGCAATCAGTGAAATTGGAAATGGACTAGGGCAAATTAGAGAACTACGCAGACAGCATAAATAGACACACACAAACGCACTTCCATTGCAAAAGTACATCCCTTTGTTTCCCTTCCCATATAACAAAGTGCTTTTGTTCCGTTGTTAGTTGCGTTGTGATTTGTATTTGTCAGATTTGTGTACTGTGTGATCTTGTGTTTGTTAGAAGATATTTGAAAGTGATTTTTGCTAAATGTTTGTGAGAGTTTTTGTTTGATAGTTTTCTGTCTGTTTGTTTTCTTGCTTGATTGGTCGTGCTTGTTTTTGTGAGTGATTTTTGTTGACTGGGAGTGATTTTTAGTCAGAGTATGACTGAGAGGAAGAGTAAATTAAATTTTTCTTTGAGGGAGAAACAAATTCTTGCCCGGGCCATTTCCGATTATGGGCGTTTCCTCCACGGCCCGGACAGTGCCAACACCACCCCGGCCAGGAGGAGAGAGATTTTGGACCTGATCACTGACCAGGTGAATTCAGCGGGGGAGGGGGAGACACGGAACCGGTCTGGGATTGAGAAAAAGATAAATGACCTCCGGCGTCTGGTGAAAAAGAAGCTGGCCAAAATGCTTGCCCATGCCAGGGGCACAGGAGGGGGCCCACCATGCCGTGTTAGGCTGACAGCGGAGGAGCGTGCGGTGGCCCACACCTTTCATCGACAAGAAGTGGAGGGCCTGCCCGGCTATGACTCAAGTCATGAAGGCGTGATGCCAGGTAAGGTTTTTTTTTCTATCAGGTGTGTAGCATGTGTGGGGGAGGGGGTGAAAGGGAATATGTGGCAAGTGTGTGGATCCTCCAACCTGTGAATGTTTTGTGTCATCCACAGATGTGCAGGAGGGTGCAGGGCCATCTGGCCTGACCGCACCATCCCCAGGACAGCAGCCTAATGAGGCCCCCCCGACAAGGCCGGAGTCCGCGGAGGAGGTTGAAGAGGAGGAGGAGGAGTTTCAGGAGGAGGAGGAGTCCATGTCAGGCACTGGACTATTGTTTTTGGAGGACTCTTCTCCTCTGGCTGGCAGCAGCCAGCCCTCCCTAAGGGGGAGCCCCCCCTCCTCCCCCAACATGGCTCCCCTCCCAAGGGGCTCCCCTTCTCCCCGGCCACAAGCATCAGCTGGAGGCAGGAAGGCGACCCAGAAGACCATGGGGGTGGCCGATCTCCTGCCCGCCACTCTGAGAAGGGACAAGTTCCTCCAGACCCGCCATCTGGGACAGGTCAGCCAGACATTGGTGCGGATGGAGGAGAGCCTGTCCTCCATCAAGGATACGCTGGGGAACCTGGACTGCCACTCCCGGGCTTTCACAACCTGCCTTAACGAGCTGTAGACGACATCAGCAGGCGTTGGGCAGGATGTGAGGGCCCTTACCCACCCAGGCTATCCAGGCCAACACGGCAACACTAGGTGCTGCCCTGGACAGAATAGCCGTGGCCTTGGAGGGCAGGCCGCCAGGTGGGCAGAGACCAGGGGCTGCTCCTCCTTCCCCGGTTTACCCCCTCCCCCATGAGTCTCCCCAGAGGAGCCGGGGCCGTGGCCGGGGGCGCCCCAGGCGTGGCTCACGTCAAGGGCACTAATTTGTTTTTCCCCCTTTTTTTTTTTTGGCCTTTTTTTTTCCTGGAAATTTTTTGATTTTGCAGGTAATTTTTTTTTTTCTTGTATATTTTTTTTGTGATGTGAATGCTGTTTAAATTTGGGGGTGACATTCCTGCCGGAAAAGGGGTGTCACCCTCAATTTTGGTGGAGAAGGGTTCCCCAGGACCAGGGAGAAGTGATCCCCAGGTCCGTGTGAATGGTGTATGAATGTACAGTGACATAATTGGAGCCTTGGCATGGCATTGCTGCTCACAAGTCCAGCATGGTGGGCTGGTGCCAATCCAATTTGATGAGGATGTGGGGTGTGTGTGCTAGGGACCACAGTGGTGTGCATGCATGCATTCTCATTGTGCCATGATTAATGTGTGTGTTTAACGTGCAAAGATGCCCAATGTGAGTTGTCTCCTGGCTGCTCTTCCCTCAGAAGACGGGGTATCCTCAGTTAGGGGGGGATTGTCTGGTTCAGGGGTCAGGTCATCACGTAGGTCAATCTGCAGGCCCTTTCTCGCTGCGAAGTTGTGCAGCATGCAACATGCACCGATGATATGGCACACAAAGTTTGGGGAATACAACAGGGTACCCCCAGACTTATCCAGGCATCGGAAACGTGACTTTAGGAGGCCAAAGGTGCGCTCCACCACTGCACGTGTTTGGGCGTGGGCTTGATTGTATCTTTCCTCTCCTGTGGTTTGGGGGTTCCGGATAGGAGTCATGAGATGGGGTCCCAGTGGATATGCAGAGTCACCTGGAAGGGAAAAGACAGGAGGATGTTAGTCATACATGTGCCCCTTGTGATGTGTGCATCACGGGAGGGGATAGTCATGCCTGACTCCCATGTCACTCACCAACCAGCCAGGTGTCCCCATACACGTTCTGATAGAATTCCATTCGGATGTGGCATTGATTGTATATGTAGCTGTCATGGCTGGACCCTGGGTGTTTGGCACGGACGTGCCATATGAGGCCTTGGGCATCGACTATCACCTGTACATTGATGGAATGCCAATGCTTCCGATTGCGGTACATGTGCTCTGTCTCATGGGGGGGCTGGAGTGCCACATGTGTGCAATCAATGGCCCCCACGGTGCGTGGGAATCTGGCAATTCTGTAGAAATCTGTCATTGCCTTCAGTCGCAGGTCCTCAGTGGTGGGTTTGATGATTTGGTTGGCTATGCGTCTGAGGATTGCGGGGATAACCTGGTGCACACATCTGCTCATGGAGGATTGTGACATCCCAGCCACCACTCCACTTGTACGCTAAAAAGAGCCACTGGCAAGGACATGGAGTGTTGCCATGACCTTCACCAGTGAGCGTTGTGTTGGGCTGGTGACGTCCTCCTGCAGGGTTGTGGTAATTCCAGGATGGCATGAGGGGGGAATCTGAAGATGCGAAACACCTCAGAATCACTCATGCCAAACAGGTCTATGCGGGTGCGGTATATCCTCTCCCGTGCCCTCCTCCGTGCCCTCCTCCTTCTTTGCTCATCTAAAGTCAGTAGTATAGCTATGCGCGACGATGCCCCTGGCATGTTGGCATACAGATTGTTGTGCAACACGTGTGACTGCTCAGCTCCTCACTAACAGTGTTGCTTTATCTGACATGTAGACGATTTTTCTAATTTTAGACCAGCTTTTATATGCTCTAATTTTAGACAGGACATTTTGCTGTTGTGCACACCGCGTAGCCTGCGCTGCCCCAACGTTCTTTTGTGGATCCCCGTAACTCCCTCATTAGCATATTTGACTAGCAAATCAATGGTGTGTGTGTAGCGCAGTTTTGCGCGGACGGATGCGCCTGTCTAACGAAATTACGCTGGACAAAAAAAAAGTAGATTTCTTGCGTATCTCGTTCTGGGAATGCCGTGCATCGAAACGCACGCGCACAATTAGACTTACGCCGCGCATCTCCTGTTACGCAGGCGTAATCGCTCTGTGAATCTGGGCCATAGTGTTTAAATGTTTTTTTCCTATATACAGTACAGACCAACAGTTTGGACACACCTTCTCATTCAAAGAGTTTTCTTTATTTTCCTGACTATGAAAATTGTAGAGTCACACTGAAGGCATCAGAACCATGAATTAACACATGTGGAATTATATACATAACAAAAAAGTGTGAAACAACTGAAAATATGTCATATTCTGGGTCCTTTTGCTTTGATTACTGCTTTGCACACTCTTGGCATTCTCTTGTCACCTGAAATGGTCTTCCAACAGTCTTGAAGGAGTTCCCAGAGATGCTCGGCACTTGTTGGCCCTTTTGCCTTCACTCTGCGGTCCAGCTCACCCCAAACCATCTGGATTGGGTTCAGGTCCGGTGACTGTGGAGGCCAGGTCATCTGGCGCAGCACCCCATCACTCTCCTTCTTGGTCAAATAGCCCTTCCCCCGCCTGGAGGTGTGTTTGGGGTCATTGTCCTGTTGAAAAATAAATGATGGTCCAACTAAACGCAAACCGGATGGAATAGCATGCCGCTGCAAGATGCTGTGGTAGCCATGCTGGTTCAGTATAAATCCCCAACAGTGTCACCAGCAAAGCACCCCCACACCATCACACCTCCTCCTCCATGCTTCACAGTGGGAACCAGGCATGTAGAGTCCATCCGTTCACCTTTTCTGCGTCGCACAAAGACACGGTGGTTGGAACCAAAGATCTCAAGTTTGGACTCATCAGACCAAAGCACAGATTTCCACTGGTCTAATGTCCATTCCTTGGGGTAGATTCACATAGATCAGCGGATCTTTTGATCCGCGTGATCTATCTTTTTTACGATCCGCCTGCGCCAGTTTTTGAGGCAAGTCCTGTTTTAGAAAGCACTTGCCTCGTAATTAGCCCTGGTGGATCGTAAATCCCCCGGCGGAATGCAAATTCCGCGGCTAGGGGGAGTTTACTATTTAAATCACGCGCGTCCCCGCGCCGATCGTACTGCGCATGCGCCGCCGGCTAAATTTCCCAGCGTGCATTGCTTCAAATGACGTCGCAAGGACGTCATTGTTTTCGACGTTAACGCAATTGACGTATGGCCGTATTCCCGAACGACTTACGCAAACGACGTAAAAAATTCAAAACTGGACGCGGGAACGACGGCCATACTTAATATAGGATACGCCGCACTTACCCCGCATATAGCAGGGGTAACTATCCGGCGGAAAAAGCCGAACGCAAACGACGTAAAAAAAAAAACGACGGCCGGGCGTTCGTTTCAGAATCGGCGGTTCTCCTCATTTGCATATTCGTCGCGTATAATAACAGAAGCGCCACCTAGCGGACGGCGGGAGATTGCAGCCTTAGATCCGACAGTGTAACTCACTTACACCAGTCGGCTCTAAGGGAGATCTATGCGGAACCTGATTCGAGGAATCAGCCGCATAGATCCGAGCGTCCGATATCACAGATACGACGGTGTATCAGTAGATACACCGTCGTATCTCTATGTGAATCTACCCCCTTGTGTTCTTTAGCCCAAACAAGTCTCTTCTGCTTGTTGCCTTTCTTTAGCAGTGGTTTCCTAGCAGATATTCTACCATGAAGCCCTGATTCACACAGTCTCCTCTTATCAGTTCTTCTAGAGATGTGTCTGCTGCAAAAGGTGGCTACTTTGAAGGACCTAGAATATGACATATATTTTCAGTTGTGTCACACTTTTTTGTTATGTATATAATTCCACATGTGTTACTTCATAGTTTTGATGCCTCCAGTGTGACTCTACAATTTTCATAGTCAGGGAAATAAAGAAAACTCTTGGAATGAGAAGGTGTGTCCAAACTTTTGGTCTGTACTATATATATATATATATATATATATATATATATATATATATATATATATATATATATATATATATATATATATATATATATATATATACAGGGCTTTTTTTCAGGGGGAACTTGGGGGAAGTCAGTTCCACCACCTCTGGCTCAGACCCTTTGGTGCCTGCTCACCACAATCACTTGTAAACACAGAAGTCTGGTTTCTGTGTTTACAAGTGACAGCTCTGCACTCTGTGTGTAACCCCCTGAACTCTGCACTCTGTGTGTAATGTAATTCTCGTGTTTAATGCCCCTTTAAGACACTTCTACTGTTTTTGAAATCTGAATGGGGTCGTGGTTGAGTTCCTGCACCTACAGTGCAGAAAATAAGTATTTGAACACCCTGCTATTTTGCAAGTTCTCCCACTTGGAAATCATGGATGGGTCTGAAATTGTCATCGTAGGTGCATGTCCACTGTGAGAGACATAATCAAAAAAAAAAATTCCAGAAATCACAATGTATGATTTTTTAACTATTTATTTGTATGATACAGCTGCAAAGAAGTATTTGAACACCTGTCTATCAGCTAGAATTCTGACCCTCAAAGACCTGTTAGTCTGCCTTTAAAATGTCCACCTCCACTCCATTTATTATCCTAAATTAGATGCACCTGTTTGAGGTCATTAGCTGCATAAAGACACCTGTCAACCCCATACAATCAGTAAGAATCCAACTACTAACATGGCCAAGACCAAAGAGCTGTCCAAAGACACTAGAGACAAAATTGTACACCTCCACAAGGCTGGAAAGGGCTACGGGGAAATTGCCAAGCAGCTTGGTGAAAAAAGGTCCACTGTTGGAGCAATCATTAGAAAATGGAAGAAGCTAAACATGACTGTCAATCTCCCTCGGACTGGGGCTCCATGCAAAATCTCACCTCGTGGGGTCTCAATGATCCTAAGAAAGGTGAGAAATCAGCCCAGGACTACACAGGAGGAGCTGGTCAATGACCTGAAAAGAGCTGGGACCACCGTTTCCAAGGTTACTGTTGGTAATACACTAAGACGTCATGGTTTGAAATCATGCATGGCACGGAAGGTTCCCCTGCTTAAACCAGCACATGTCAAGGCCCGTCTTAAGTTTGCCAATGACCATTTGGATGATCCAGAGGAGTCATGGGAGAAAGTCATGTGGTCAGATGAGACCAAAATAGAACTTTTTGGTCATAATTCCACTAACCGTGTTTGGAGGAAGAAGAATGATGAGTACCATCCCAAGAACACCATCCCTACTGTGAAGCATGGGGGTGGTAGCATCATGCTTTGGGGGTGTTTTTCTGCACATGGGACAGGGCGACTGCACTTTATTAAGGAGAGGATGACCGGGGCCATGTATTGCGAGATTTTGGGCAACAACCTCCTTCCCTCAGTTAGAGCTTTGAAGATGGGTCGAGGCTGGGTCTTCCAACATGACAATGACCCGAAGCACACAGCCAGGATAACCAAGGAGTGGCTCTGTAAGAAGCATATCAAGGTTCTGGCGTGGCCTAGCCAGTCTCCAGACCTAAACCCAATAGAGAATCTTTGGAGGGAGCTCAAACTCTGTGTTTCTCAGCGACAGCCCAGAAACCTGACTGATCTAGAGAAGATCTGTGTGGAGGAGTGGGCCAAAATCCCTCCTCCAGTGTGTGCAAACCTGGTGAAAAACTACAAGAAACGTTTGACCTCTGTAATTGCAAACAAAGGCTACTGTACCAAATATTAACATTGATTTTCTCAGGTGTTCAAATACTTCTTTGCAGCTGTATCATACAAATAAATAGTTAAAAAAATCATACATTGTGATTTCTGGAATTTTTTTTTTGATTATGTCTCTCACAGTGGACATGCACCTACGATGACAATTTCAGACCCCTCCATGATTTCCAAGTGGGAGAACTTGCAAAATAGCAGGGTGTTCAAATACTTATTTTCTGCACTGTATTTTCTGAGAAAAAAAGCTCTGTATATATATATATATATATTGCTCCTGGTTCCTGTATAAAGATAGAGAATAAAAAAAAGCAATAATTATTTTTTGATTTCTGGTTCCTTTATATAATAGATCAAACAAATGCAATAAATTATTTTAGAAGGTTTCTTAGTTTATTTATATAATATATATTATATTTATTTTTATATATTTATATATATATAAATACAATTGATGAAACAAATACAATAAATATTTTTTGTTTTGTTTTGCTCCTGGTTCTTGTATACATAATACAGAATAAAAAATATATATAATATATATACAAAATATATATATATTTTTGGATTTATTTTTGCCCTTGGTTCCTTTATATAATAAATCAAACAAAACCAATACATATTTTTAGAAGGTATATATATATATATATATATATTTCATGAAACAAATATAATAAATAGTTGCGTTTTGTTTTGTTTTGCTCCTGGTTCCTGTATATAGATAAACAATTTTTTGATTTTTTTTTGTTCATGGTTCATTTATATAAAAGAGCAAACAAATACAATAAATATTTTTAGAAGGTTTTTCTTATTTTTTTATAATTTTTTTTTGTATATAAAATTGATGAAACTAATACAATAAATATTTTAGTTTTATTTTGCTCTTGGTTCCTGTATATAGATAAAAAATAAATAAAAACCAAAAAAAAATATATTTGGATTTTTTTTGTTTTTGTTCCTGGTTCCTTTATATAATAGATCAAACAAATACATAAACTATTTTGGGAAGGTTTTTCTTATTTTTTTATACTTTTATGTATATATATACCGTATTTATTGGGGTATTGCGCGCTCTGGCGTATAGCGCGCACCCCTAAAGTGGACCCGCATTCCTGTGAAAAAAAGATTTTTGTACTTACAGTTTTGGTGTCTTGCGCGGCGTCCATCGGAGGCCTCGTCGGGTCCGGCGACTGTCTGCGGCTTCGGGTGTCCTCTTCGTCGGGTCCGACGTCCTCTGCGGCGTCCTCCCCGCTCGATTCCCGCGCCGAGTTTGAATACTGCGCCTGCATATACCGAGCGCAGTACACTCGTGTATAGTCGGGCAGGCTCGGCTACTCTCGCGCTCACGTCCTGTACGTCCAGGACGTGAGTGTGAGAGGAGCCGAGCCTGCCCGACTATACACGAGTGTACTGCGCTCGGTATATGCAGGCGCAGTATTCAAACTCGGTGCGGGAAATCGGGTATCGGCGTATATCACACACCCACGATTTTGCCCTGATTTTCAGGGCAAAAAAGTGCGCGGTATACGCCGATAAATACGGTAATTGATGAAACAAATATAATAAATATTTTTAGAAGGTTTGTTTTATTTTTAAATGTTTAAATATATAATTGATGATGAAACGAATACAATAAATATTTTTCTTTTATTTTGCTTCTGGTTCCTGTATATAGAAAATTAAAGGTTTTTTTTTTTATAATAAGCATCCTTTAGCTGCAGACATTCCTCTTTTCACTTCCTCATTGCTCGTTTTTGCTCAGAAGTTGCTCTATTTCTTCTCTGTTCTGTTCACTTCCTGTTTGTCTGATTGTTACTCACCACCGTGAAGGGAGACTTTACTGCGGTGGTCAGTGACGTGCTCACCCCCTCCTGGGAACTACATCTGTGCGGCAGGACGCTCTCTACATGTTAGAGACTTCAAGGAGGTGTGAATTACTGGGCGTGCCACAATGCATACTGGGAAATGTAGTTCTTACATGAACGAGCGCCGCAAACCAGGAAGTGAATGAGAGAACAGAAACTAGAACACTGGAGGTGATATAGATGAAGGAATTTAATAGGTATTTACTTGTTTGTTAACAGAATCATTACACTATTCTGTCTGTCTACCTTGCAGACATTCATTTTAGGCAACAAAAAACAAAAGCAATATTTATATTTTTTCTTCCTCTTTCTTTAACTTGTATTTCCCGCTCAGCCGTCCGGTTTTCGGTTCCGTCTTGTTCATGAATTTCTGTTTTTCTCTCCTCATCATCCACTCTCCGCACGATGCCGGAATCACAAGAGGAGGCGCAGTGAGGATCTCCAGACCTCGATGAGCGCTGTGGGAAAATTCTACAAATTGCCACTTTAAGTTTTTGTCTGATAACGGCCATTGCAGAAAGCTTCAAAAGAAGTCATTACATTTTTAACTGTACGGCTTGAGATTGGCCCCTTGTCAGTACAACCGGCGCCGGGGCAAGGTCCTCCGACACCCAACGCAAGGGTGCCAAAGTGCGCCATCCTCTTAAATTCTGTGCTACAAAAACACACACAAAAAAAAAAAAGGGTAAAAAAATGTTTTTGCAATAATAATGTACCCGGACGCCATACCCTTTTTATGGCCAATTACTTGCACGCAGTTGTGCTCATAAGTTTATATACCCTGTCAGAATTGATGATTTCTTGGCCATTTTTCAGAGAATATGAATAACGCAAAAACTTTTCTTTCATGCATGGTATGCGACACTGATGGGCACGCATAGGCGGCACTGATGGGCACTCGCAGGCGGCACTGATGGGCACTCCTAGGTGGCACTGATGGGCCCCAATAGGCGGCACTGATGGGCAATCATAGGCGACACTGATGGACCCCAATAGGCGGCACTTATAGGCACTCATAGGTGGCACTGGTGGGTACTTATGGGTGGCACTGAGGGGTAATTATGTGTGGCACTGATAGGTGGTCCGGATGGGCACTGATGGTCACTGATAGATGGGCACTGATAGGTGGCACTGATGAGTGGCATTTCTGGGCATCACTGGTAAGGGAGTTTGTTTTAAAAAAAAAATTGCAATAATAATGTACCCCAGGGCAGTACCCAGACCCCCATACCCTTTTTATGCCCAATTACTTGCATGCAGTTGTGCTCATAAGTTTACATACCCTGTCAGAATTTATTTCTTGGCCATTTTTCAGAGAATATGAATCATAACACAAAAATGTTTCTTTCACTCGTGGTATGCGGCACTCATGGGCACTCATAGGCTGCACTGATGAGCACTCATAGGCGGCACTAATGAGCACTCATAGGTGGCACTGATGAGCACTCATAGGTGGCACTGATGAGCACTCATAGGTGGCACTAATGGTTACTTATGGGTGGCACTGATAGGTGGCCCGGATGGGCACAGATGGGCACTGATAGGTGGTACTGATGAACACTGATGGGTGGCATTGCTGGGCATCACTGAATTAGTTTGTTTCATAATAGTGACAGTCAGTGCCCATTTGTGGGCACCGAATGGCACATATTGGGCATGTATTTGCATATGTGGATGGCCATGGGGGATGTACCTGGCCGCCATCCACATGCTTGGGGGTTCCCTGGTGGTCCAGTGTGGGCATCCCTGGGGGGGGGGGGCTGCACTGATAAACAATCAGCGTAGACCCCCCTGTCAGGACAGCCACCGATCGGCTCTCCTCTACTCGCGTCTCTACTCCGGTTTACATCGTGATCAGCCGTGATTGGACGGAGGCTCTTTACCGAGATTGGTGTAGCGGTGTGTCAGACCAATCGCTAATCCATGGTGCGTGACGGCTGTTATCCTACTGGACATCATATGATGTCCAGTCAGGATAACGCAACCACTGCCCGGCCTTTATTTTGCTTTAGGCCGGGCGGTAAGTGGTTAAATCATAATGGCAACAGAAACTACCCAAATGACCCCGATCAAAAGTTTACAAAAGTTTGCCCCCGCAGCGCTGAGCTGAGAGCTTCCCTCCTCTCCTATCGGCTGTTGGGATGTTTAACCACTTGCCCACCGCGCCATAGACATTTTACTGCTACAGCGCGGTGGGGTAACTGTGACACGACGTCCCTGGGTTGTCCTCGTGCACTTCCGCGTTTGCGCGTCCCCTTGTGATTTTGGCACACAAGTTGACACAAAGGGGTTTGAATGGCTATTAAAGGTAACCTTCCCCACCTGTGATCTGTTTGCTTGTAATTAGTGTGTGTGTATAAAAGGTCAATGAGTTTCTGGACTCCTGACAGACCCTTGCATCTCTCATCCAGTGCTGCACTGACGTTTCTGGATTCTGAGTCAAGAAATTTGGTCAAAATTGATGGGAAGATGAATGCAGAATGTTATCAAAAAATACTGGAGGAACATTTGCATTCATCAGCCAGGAAGCTGCGCATGGAAGGTACTTGGACACTCCAACATGACAATGATACAAAACACAAGGCCAAGTCCACCTGTCGTTGGCTACAGCAGAATAAAATGAAGGTTCTGGAGTTGCCCTCTCAGTTCCCTGACCTTGATATCATTGGGCCACTCTGGGGAGATCTCAAATGTGCCGTTCATGCGAGACAGCCCAAGAATTTACAGGAACTGGAGGCTTTTTGCCAAAAGGAATGTGCAGATTTACCATCTGAGAAGATAAACCAATAGCCATTAAAGGGGGCAGCACAGTGGTGTAGTGGCTAGCACTTTTACCTAGCAGCAATAGGGTCACTGGTTCAAATCCCAACCACAACACTACCTGTCTGGAGTTTGCATGTTCTCCCTGCACCTGCGTGGGTTTCCTCCAGGCACTCCAGCTTCCTCCCACACTCCAAAGATATGCTGGTAGGCTAATCAGATCCTGTCTATAAAAATTTGCCCCAGTATGTGTATGTGTTTGTAAGCGCATTAGGGCCCTTCAGGGTAAGACCACTCTAAATCACGACACCTCTCAATTCAACTTCAGCCCCAGACCATTTGGCTGCCCAAAGACCAGAGCACTTTTTGTGATTTGGCACTGCGTCGCTTTAACTGACAATTGCGCGGTCGTGCGACGTGGCTCCCAAACAAAATTTACGTCCTTTTTTTGCCACAAATATAGCTTTCTTTTGGTGGTATTTGATCGCCTCTGCGGTTTTTATTTTTTGCACTTTATAGTGCAAAAAAAGAGGGACAAGTTTGAAAAAAATTCTATATTTTTAACTTTTTGCTATAATCGATATCCCCAAAAAATATATATAATAAATATTTTTTTGCTCAGTTTTAGGCCAATGTTTATTCTACATATTTTTGGTAAAAAAAAAACGCAATAAGCGTTCATTGATTGGTCTGCGCAAAAGTTATAGCGTATACAAAATAGGGGGTAGTTTTATGGCATTTTTTATATATTTTTTTTATTAGTAATGGTGGCGATCATCTATTTTTATCGTGACTGCGACATTATGGCGGACACATCTGACACTTTTGGTGCTATTTTTGACTATTCACATCTACACAGCGATCAGTGCTATAAAAATGCACTGGGCACTGTGTAAATGTGACTGGCGGTGAATGGGGTTAACCTGTAGGGGACGCTGAAAGGGTTTAAGTGTGTCCTAGGGATGTGTTCTAACTGTAGGGGATGATTGGGGTACGTGTGACACAACACTGATCACTGCTCCCGATTACAGGGAGCTGTGATCAGTGTCCTGTCATTAGGCAGAATGGGGAGAATGCTTGTTTACATTAGCAGTTCCCCGTTCTTCCTTTCCGTGAGACAATCGTTGGACTCCCGGTGAACATCAAGTCAGCGGGACCTGCGGTTGCACTCACGGTGCCCGGCGGCGCACGTGCGCCCACAATGCCACATCTTACAGGGCAATGTACAGGTATGTTAATATGCCCAGCCGTGCCAACATATATCAGCGTGAGCCAGTCGGCAAGTGGTTAAGAACAGGGGTAAATGTAAACTTTTGAACACGGTCATTTGGATAGTTTCTTTTGCCGTGATGTCCAAAACACAAGGCCAAGTCCACCTGTCATTGGCTACAGCAGAATAAAGTGAAGGTTCTGGAGTGGCCATCTCAGTCTCCTGACCTCAATATCATTGAGCCACTCTGGGGGGATCTCAAACGTGCCGTTCATGCGAGACAGCCCAAGAATTTACAGGAACTGGAGGATTTTTTTTTTTGTGTTATCACTCATATTCTCTGAAAAATGGGCAAGAAATCATAAATTCTGCCAGGGTATGTTAACTTTTGAGCACAACTGTATAAGCCTTCAAAATGGGGACTTTTGAGTTCTCATGGTCGACTCCCATAGACTTCAATGGAGTTTGGGGTTCGGGGGCCAAACTTTTTCCCCCGTTTGGGAGTTCTGCTGTGAAGAGGGTGTCCAACCTATCTCTAGTTGTCACCCTGTCACGCTGGCTTCCGATGGAGACTACAAGAAGCCGCTTCATTACATTACACAGCCTTAGGCGTGCGCACAGGGTGTGCCAGGTGTGCCCAGGCACACCCTAATCACTCTGTGCAGCACAGATTCTCCCTACTGCCCTGGCTCCCATCTTTTCCCCTGCAGCGCTGCGCTGCCAGCTTCCCTCCTCTCCTATCGGCTGTTGGGATGTTTTAGGAGTGGGGAAGGGGCCAGTAAATATATAACTTACCGGTCCCTTCCCTTTCTGAATGAACATTGTGAGTGATCGGTAGTGTGCAGGGCCGCCATCAGGGGGGTACAGGCAGTACACCTCTAGGGGGCCCGGATGGCAACCCCCCCCTTTTTTTTGTAAGGGGTCCAGAGGTCCCCAGGGCCCCGGATGGCAACCCCCCCTTTATATATATATATATATATATATATATATAAATATATAATATATTTATTTTTTATTTTTTATTAAAGGACCAGAGGTCTCAAGGGCCCCAGATGACAACCCCCCTTTGTTTTATAAAAAAAAAAATATATATATATATATATATATATATATATATATATATATATATATATATATATATATATATACTGTAT
This sequence comes from Rana kukunoris, assembly GCA_029574335.1. Taxonomy (NCBI): domain Eukaryota; kingdom Metazoa; phylum Chordata; class Amphibia; order Anura; family Ranidae; genus Rana; species Rana kukunoris. Next base: position 169,350 of record JAJQKJ010002499.1, read on the forward strand.
TTTTTTTTTTTTTTAAATTAAAGGGCCCAGAGGACCCCAGGGCCACGGACGGCAACCCCCACCCCCTTTTATTATAAAAAATATATAATTTTTGAATACAATTTATTTTTTCTTTCTTTTTTTTTTATATAAATTTAGGATGGCAACCCCCTTTTTTTTTTATTTATTTTTTTATAAAAGGGCCCAGAGGTTTATTTATTTTTTATTTTTATTAAAAGGCCAAGAGGTCCCCAGGGGCCCAGAGGTCCTCATGGTCCCGGATCTCAACCCCCTTTTTTTGTATTTATCTATATATATATATATATATATATATATATATATATTCTTTTTTTATTAAAGGGCCCAAAGGTCCCCAGATTATTATTTTTTTTAATTAAAGGGCCCAGAGGTCCCCAGATCCCCCCCCCCCCTGTTCTCTGCTCCAGGGGGCCCATGCCTAAAGCTGTGTAAGGGGCCCCATAACTCCTGATGGCGGCCCTGGTAGTGTGTGTTTGGGCTTTGCTGCGCACACCTATGGCCTTGGCCCACCAGGAACCTCGCCCTGCGGGGACTCAGCAGCACTGGATAAAGAGAACTAAAAACAAGCATTTTAGCAGGAAAAAAAACGATATGCCGTGCTTAAAAAAAAAAACGAAATTCCATTTTATTAATAAAATGATGGCAACGTGTTCTCGAGGCAATGAACCGCCAACGCAGATCGTAAGAGGTGGCGTGATAATGCGTAATGTGAAGCCCTGTACAGCTATATAAAGTTATCCGTGCCATAGTGACCTTAGTATGAATAGAAAGATCCTTTTGAAAGAAACATGTTCCATAATAAATGTACTTTTAGTGTTGCTCTGTGAATACAAGACTAAAAGTGATTGTTCCCGTCGCTGTATTACGCATCCATGTGACGAACGCACTGCTTGGTAAGTTGTTTATGTATGTGGGCAGCCACAGGTACGCAAGAAATCGGGACTAGTGTAGAATATACTGTGGAATGCTGGAGGACTACAAGTCCCAGGATCCCCAGCTAGCCTCAGCAACCAACTGTGCAACTAAGGCTTGATTCACGCCTACAGGGGTGCCCAAGCGCAGGTGCGTGTTGTTTGCGCATTCCCATGCGCCGCATGTAGGACAGTCCATTTTTTTTCAGTGGGCTACCCTACACCCAACTAAGGCTTGGCTCACACCTACAGGGGCACCCAAGCGCGAGTGTCTCTACACGTTTTTTTTGCGCATTCCTATGCGCCGTATGTGTGGCAGCCCATTTATTTCAGTGGGCTATCCTACACCCAGCTAAGGCTTGGCTCACACCTACAGGGGCATCCATGGTCGCGTGTGTCTCTACACATTTTTTTGGCGCATTCCCGTGCGCCGCATGTAGGGCAGCCCATTTATTTCAGTGGGCTACCCTACATCCAACTAAGGGTTGGATCACACCTACAGGGGCATCCATGGTCGCGTGTGTCTCTACACATTTTTTTGGCACATTCCCGTGCGCTGCATGTAGGGCAGCCCATTTATTTCAGTGGGCTACCGTGCATCTCTAGGCGTTTTTTGTGCACTTCGATGCGCCGCATGTAGGGCAGCCCATTTATTTCAGTGGGCTACCCTACACCCAACTAAGGGTTGACTCACATCTACAGGGGTGCCAAAGCTTGGGTGCATCTCTACGTGTTTTTTTTTTTTTTTTGCGCATTTCCATGCGCCCCATGTAGGGCAGCCCATTTATTTCAGTGAGCTATACTACACGCAACTGAGGCTTGGCTCACACCAACAGGGGCACCCAAGTGTGGTTGCGTCTCAATGCGCATTCCCATGTACCACATGTAGGGCCGTCTTCAGTTTTAGTATAAATACCAGGGGTGTTGCAGTGGCCACCCGTGCCCTTTGAAAAAGTGTTTTAACCACGAAACTAGTCAGGGCGTACCGAGTGGCACACTGTCATCACCCTTGGACTACTCGATACTACATGGGTTTACCTGCATGCTGACCGGCCGGATGCTGCAGGTTTAAGGCCTTTCTTTTACTGCAAAATGTGAGTGTATTTCTTCATTATTTTGTACAATAAATTTTAAGTGATTTTACACTATCGAGGCATTCTTGTCTCCTTTTACATTCATGTGACCATTGTTATTGGAGCCACTGTCGGATGACCCAAGCTGAATTGTTTCACTCTCTCACCGAGCCCAGCTGTTTGATCCTGTCTGCTGTTTTGGTCTCCTCTCAGCCAGGGACCATTTACATTTGGTAAGCAGACTTGCATATGTGTGTGGTGGAGGTCTTCAGCTGCATGTCACATCAGTGTTAACCAATATCCTGCTGACTCATATTGGGATTCGGCTTCACCAGGGTGGATGTTACGTTTTATTTTCTCTGGACTTTTGTGGTTTATAATTTATTATTCACAATTGGTTGTGTATGGAACCTTGCTAGCCCTCTCACTTTGGACTACAAAGGCCTTTTTGTGTTTTATGGATACTCAATAATGTTTGTTTTTGTTTTTTGGATTGTTTTTTCAACCTTGCATATATCACATTAATTCATCGGTGTGGTCCACATATTATTTAATGCATTTTATGTTTATTGGTCATTAGCGCGGTTTATTTTTATTTTTCTCACATGTAGGGCAGCCCATTTATTTCAGTGGGCTACCGTGCATCTCTAGGCGTTTTTTGTGCACTTCGATGCGCCGCATGTAGGGCAGCCCATTTATTTCAGTGGGCTACCCTACACCCAACTAAGGGTTGGCTCACATCTACAGGGGTGCCAAAGCTTGGGTGTATCTCTACGCGTTTTTTTTTGCGAACTTCCATGCGCCGCATGTAGGGCAGCCCATTTATTTCAGTGGGCTACCCTACACGCAACTGAGGCTTGACTCACACCAACAGGGGCACCCAAGTGTCGGTGCGTCTCAATGCGTGTTTTGCGCATTCCCATGTACCACATGTAGGGCAGCCCATTTATTTGAGTGGGCTACCGTGCATCTGTAGGCGTTTTTTGTGCACTTCAATGCGCCGCATGTAGGGCAAATCATTTATTTCAGTGGGCTACCCTACACACAACTATGGCTTGGCTCACACCTACAGAGGTGCCCGAAAGCGGACGCATCTCTACGTGGTTTTTACACATTCCCATGCGTCGTAGGGCAGCCCATTTATTTCAGTGGGCTATCCTACACCTGACCCAACTAAGGCATGGCTCCCAATTACAGGGGTGCCCAAGCTTGGGTGCATCTCTACGAGTTTTTTTGCGTACTTCCATGTGCCACATGTAGGGCAACTCATTTATTTCAGTGGGCTAACCGACACGCAACTGAGGCTTGGCTCACACCTACAGGGGCGCCCAAGCGCGGATGCATCTCTAAGTTTTTTTTTTTTTTTCGCATTCTTGTGCGCCGCAAAGAGAAAAAAGAAGAAGAGGAAAGAAGAAGAGAACAAGGAAGAAGAGGAAGAAGAAGAAGAGAAAGAAGAAGAAGTAGAAGAAGAAGACGGAGAAGTAGAAGAGAAAGAAGAAGAAGAGAAAGAAGAAGAGAAAGAAGAAGTAGAAAAAGAGGAAGAAGAAGAAGTAGAGAAGAGAAAGAAGAAAAAGAGAAATTAGAGACAGAAGAAGAGACAGAAGAAGAGACAGAAGAAGAAAAGAAGAGAAAGAAGAAGAAAGAAAGAAGAAAAGAGAGAAGAAGAGACAGAAGAAGAAGAAGAAGAAGAAGAAGAAGTAGAAAGAAAGAAGAAGACGAAAAAAAAGAAGAGAAAGAAGAAGAGGAGAAAGAATAAGTGAAAGAAGAAGAGAAAAGTGAAAAAGGAAGAAGAGGAAAGAAGATGAAGAGAAAAAAGAAGAAGAGTTAGGCCTCGCACACACGATGAGATATGTCCGCTCAAACTTGTCCGACGGACAGTTTAGAGCGGACATGTCTCATCGGATTTCGGTCCGATGGCGTGTACACACCATCGGATCAAAATCCCCGCCGGCAGACAGCGTGGTGACGCGGCGGTGACGTTGACGCCGCCACGTCACCGCTACATCACCGCACCAGGAAGTAAACACTTCCGCGCGCATGCGTCGGATCCATTCACAGGATACGACGCATGTGCGGGAAGATATGTCCGCTGGTTTGCCGTACTAACCAGCGGACATATCCGACGGACAGGTTTGTAGCGGACAAATTTCAAAGCATGCTTTGAAATTTATCCGATGGACAAACCTGTCCGCTAGCCCGTACACACGATCGGATTTGTCTGCTGAAACGGTCCATCGGACCGTTTTCAGCAGACAAATTTGATCGTGTGTACGCGGCCTAAGAAGAAGAGTAAGAAGAAGAAGAGAAAGAAGAAGAAGGGGAGGAAGAAGAAGAAGAGACAGAAAAAGAAGGGGAGGAAGAAGAAGAAGAGACAGAAGAAGAAGGGGAGGAAGAAGAAGAAGAGACAGAAGAAGAAGGGGAGGAAGAAGAGACAGAAGAAGAAGGGGAGGAAGAAGAGACAGAAGAAGAAGGGGAGGAAGAAGGAGAGACAGAAGAAGAGACAGAAGAAGAAGAAGGGGTGGAAGAAGAAAAGACAGAAGAAGAAGGGGAGGAAGAAGAAGAGACAGAAGAAGAAGGGGAGGAAGAAGAAGAGACAGAAGAAGAAGGGGAGGAAGAAGAAGAGACAGAAGAAGAAGGGGAGGAAGAAGAAGAGACAGAAGAAGAAGGGGTGGAAGAAGAAGAGACAGAAGAAGAAGAGACAGAAGAAGAAGAGACAGAAGAAGAAGGGGAGGAAGAAGAAGAGACAGAAGAAAAAGAGACAGAAGAAGAAGGGGAAGAAGAAAAAGAGACAGAAGAAGAAGGGGAGGAAGAAGGGGGAGACAGAAGAAGAAGAGACAGAAGAAGAAGGGAAGGAAGAAGAAGAGACAGAAGAAGAAGAGACATAAGAAGAAGGGGAGGAAGAAGAAGAGACAGAAGAAGAAGAGACAGAAGAAGAAGAGACAGAAGAAGAAGGGGAGGAAGAAGAAGAGACAGAAGAAAAAGAGACTGAAGAAGAAGAAGGGGAGGAAGAAGAAGAGACAGAAGAAGAAGGGGAGGAAGAAGGGGGAGACAGAAGAAGAAGAGACAGAAGAAGAAGGGAAGGAAGAAGAAGAGACAGAAGAAGAAGAGGAGGAAGAAGAAGAGACAGAAGAAGAAAGGGGAGGAAGAAGAAGAGACGAGCTGAGGAGGAGACTTGAATGTCCTCCCACTGCCTGTAAAAGCAATCCAGCAGCTTAATTGCCGCTAGGGTGGCTTTTACATTACAGGGAATCGCTGGCTGAAAACACAGATATCAAAATAATGCCTGCAGCTACAGGGATTATTTTGAAGAAGAAGGGGAGGAAGAAGAAGAGACAGAAGAAGAAGGGGAGGAAGAAGGAGAGACAGAAGAAGAAGAGACAGAAGAAGAAAGGGAGGAAGAAGAAGAGACAGAAGAAAGGGAGGAAGAAGAAGAGACAGAAGAAGAAGAGACAGAAGAAGAAGAGACAGAAGAAGAAGGGGAGGAAGAAGAGACAGAAGAAGAAGGGGAGGAAGAAGAAGGGGAGGAAGAAGAAGAGACAGGAGAAGGGGAGGAAGAAGAAGAGACAGAAGAAGAAGAGACAGAAGAAGAAGAGACAGAAGAAGAAGAAGAGACAGAAGAAGAAGGGGAGGAAGAAGAAGAAGAGACAGAAGAAGAAGAGACAGAAGAAGAAGGGGAGGAAGAAGAAGAGACAGAAGAAGAAGAAGAAGAGACAGAAGAAGAAGGGGAGGAAGAAAAAGAGACAGAAGAAGGGGAGGAAGAAGAAGAGACAGAAGAAGAAGAGACAGAAGAAGAAGGGGAGGAAGAAGATACAGAAGATGAAGAGACAGAAGGGGAAGAAAGAAGAAGAAGAGACAGAAGGAGAACAAGAGAAGGAAGAAGAGAAAGATAAAGAAGAAAAAGAGAAAGAAGAGGAAGAAGAAGAGGAAGAAGAGAAATAAGAGGAAGAAGAAGAAGAGAAAGAAGAGGAAGAAGAAGAGGAAGAAGAAGAGGAAGAAGAAGAGGAAGAAGAAGAGGAAGAAGAAGAGAAAGAAGAGAAAGAAGAGGAAGAAGAGGAAGAAGAGGAGGAAGAAGAGGAGGAAGAAGAGGAAGAAGAAGAGGAAGAAGAAGAGGAAGAAGAAGAGGAAGAAGAGGAAGAAGAAGAGGAAGAAGAGGAAGAAGAAGGGAGTGAAGAGAATTGGTGATTATGGATGATAGTAGAAGAAAATACACAACAGCTCTGAGTTCACAGAGACCATAGTTCCCTATGGCTTGATAATAGGCATTATTCGGACAGCACAATGCTCACACCTACCTGGATTTCCGGAAAATCTTTTTAAAGCTTTATCTTAATTAAACTTAGGAGACGTTATTGTTTCAAATATTCCCATCTTCACGAGCTGAGGAGGAGACTTGAATGTCTTCCCACTGCCTGTAAAAGCAATCCAGCAGCTTAATTGCCGCTAGGGTGGCTTTTACATTACAGGGAATCGCTGGCTGAAAACACAGATATCAAAATAATCCCTGTAGCTGCAGGCATTATTGAGACATCTCTAATTCAACCTGAGGACATTGTATGGGTGTGAAGTGGTTAAATGTATTTCTTTTTTAGTGTGAGTGCCTAAATATGACCTGGTATAAGCCTCTTGTACAGAGGAACTTAGACTGGGAGAGGTAGGACAAGGCATTTGTGTGCTAACAAGGAACATGCAGACATGAGGAGAGAGCAGAGTGACAAAGAGATACGATCATCAGCCTGCTGCCTCTCTTCCACTGTCCAATCAAAGGCTGGGGAGGTACAAAACCTGAAAGTGTTACATAACTACAGCAGAGGAAAAAAAAACAGGTCTCCTGGCCTGTCGGTGCTGTGTGGCAGAGCTTTGTAAATCTCAGGACTGGATGGACAGAAATGCAGCTCCCATCACCGGTAAAGCAGCTCTTATTTGCGTATTTGGGTGACTCGGTAAAGCCGATCCGGCAGCGGAGGAGTTACTGTCACCTCCTGCAGATGCTCAGTCAGGTAAGCTGGCGCTGTCATTCCTCCTGGTAGGTTTCACAACTCTGTCTGTTCTCTCCTCGCTGTTTTCAGCTTCTATTTCGGTACCCAGAGAGCTGAGTGGGAAGCAGGCGCTGCTAAAAATGTGAAAGGCCCGCTCTATTCTTACGCAGAGGAAAGTTGGAACAGAATGTCACAGAGACGTCTCCTGCTGCCGCAGTCGCCATACGCAGAACCAACATTACCCGCTAAATGGTCACCAGTGCCCAAGAGCTGCCCCTAGGGTGGGCAGATAAAGTGGACCTGTCGTCAGATGTACACCGATCAGCCATAAGGTTATGACCACTGACAGGCAAAGAGTCCATTTTTTTTCCTGCTTTTAACGCATCAACTTTAGGGACAACATGTTCACTGGAAAGAACACAAGAAAGAGAGGGACCACCAAATGATAGCAATGTCTTCTGCCCCCTTCACATTACCTTCCCCCACACTGTAGTGTCCTGTGCCTCCCAATAGCAGTGTCCTGTGCCCCCTTCACTTCACTCTCACTGTAGTGTCCTCTGTCCTCCAAAGTGTCCTGTGCTCACTTCACATCACCCCTACCCTGTAGTGTCTTCTGCCCCCCCCCCCCCCCCCATAGCAGTGTCCTCTGCCTTCCTTCACATCACTACCCACTGTAGTGTCCTCTGCCCCCCTGCACAACCCCGCCCCCATGTAGTGTCCTCTGCCCCCCCATAGCAGTGTCCTGTGCCCTCCCTGTGCCCTCCAAAGCAGTGTCCTCTGCCCTCCTTCACATCACCCCCCCAAAGCAGTGTCCTCTGTCCCCCTTCACATCACCCCCCCACTGTAGCGTCCTCTACTTGCCCCCCCCCCCATAGCAGTGTTTATTTCCCCCAAAGCTATGTCGTCTGTCCCCCCTCTATACCTCACCCATCCCCAACAGAAGTTTTCTCCTCCCCTCTGTCCCCTTCACATCACATTCCTCCATACCTGTAGTGTCATGTGCCCCCCTTCACTTCATTCTCACTGTAGTGTCCTCTGCCCCCCCCCCCATAGCAGTGTCCTGTGTCCCCCACAGCAGTGTCCCCTGCTCCCTTCACATCACCCCACCCCTGTAGTGTCCTCTGCCCCCCTGCACAACTTCCCCATGTGGTGTCCTCTGCCCCCCATAGCAGTGTCCTGTGTCCCCCAAAGCAGTGTCCTTTGCCCTCCTTCACATCACCCCCCACTGTAGTGTCCTCTACCTGCCCCCCCATAGCAGTGTCTAATGCCCCCAAAGCAGTGTCTAATGCCCCCCTTCTACATCACCCATCCCAACAGAAGTTTTCTCCTCCTTCTGTCCCCTTCACATCACATTCCTCCACACTGTAGTGTCCTGTGCCCCCCTTCACTTGACTCTCACTGTAGTGTCCTCTGTCCCCCCATAACAATGTTCTGTGCCCCCTTCACATAACCCACCCGCATGTAGTGTCCTCTGCCCCCCCACCATAGCAATGTCTTCTGCCCCCTTCACATTACCTGCCCCCGCACTGTAGTGTCCTGTGCTTCCCAATATCAGTGTCCTGTGCCCCCTTCACTTCACTCTCACTGTAGTATCCTCTGTCCCCCAAAGCAGTGTCCTGTGCCCCCTTAACATTACCCCTCCCCTTTAGTGTCCTCTACCCCCCTGCACAACCCCCCCCCATGTAGTGTCCTCTACCCCCCTGCACAACCCCCCATGTAGTGTCCTCTGCCCCCCCCCCCACCATAGCAGTGTCTTCTGCCCCCTTCACATTACCTTCCCCCGCACTGTAGTGTCCTGTGCTTCCCAATATCAGTGTCCTGTGCCCCCTTCACTTCACTCTCACTGTAGTGTCCTCTGCCCCCCATAGCAGTGCCCTCTGCTCTCCTTCACATCACCCCCCACTATAGTGTCCTCTGCCCCCCTGCACAACCCCTCCCCCCTCCATGTAGTGTCCTCTGCCCCCCATAGCAGTGTCCTGTCATGTGCCACCCCAAAGCAGTGTCCTTTGCCCTCCTTCACATCACCCCCCACTGTAGTGTCCTCTACCTGCCCCCCCCCATAGCAGTGTCGTCTTCCCCCCTCTACATCACCCACCCCAACAGAAGTTTTCTCCTCCTTCTGTCCCCTTCACATCACATTTCCTCCACATTGTATTGTCCTGTGCCCCCCCTTCCTCCACTTGACCCTCACTGTAGTGTCCTCTGTCCCCCCATAACAGTGTCCTGTGCCCCCTTCACAACCCCCCCCCCCCCCCACCACAGGTAGTGTCCTATGCCCCCCACATAGCAGTGTATTCTGCCCCCTTCACATTACCTGCCCCCACTCTGTAGTGTCCTGTAGCCCCTTCACATAACCCCTCCCCTGTAGTATCCTCTGCTCCCCACATAGCAGTGTTTTGTGCTCCCCACCATAGAAGTGTCCTCTGCCCCCCTTTACATCACCCCTCCCCCCAACTGTAGTCCCCTTCCCCCCACTGTTGTCTCTTCCCCTCTGTCCCCTTCACATCACATTCCCACCCCACTTTAGTGTCCTGTGCCCCTCCCCCCATAGCAGTGTCTAGTGCCTGGTGGAAGACCACCACACTTATGCGCAGGAGGTGTTTTGTCTTGTGTGGACAACGTGTTCACTTGCTGCCTAATATATCCTACCCACTTTCAGATGCCAGATTGATTATCTGGTTACACACCTAAAATTGGGTGGGATATATAAGGCAGCGATTGAACATGTTGTCCTTGAAGTTGGTGCATTGAAAGCAGAAAAAATGGGCAAGATTAAGGATCTGAGCGACTTTGACAAAGGCCAAATTGTAATGGCTAGACAATAAGGTCAGGGCGACTCCGAAACGGCTGCAGTTGTGAGATTTTCCAGGCCTGCTCCATCGTTAGTGTCAGTAGGAGGAATAGTGCTCCATCATTGGTACCATTAGTAGCAGCACTTCACACTGAGATATCGGGACACAGCACAGGACTAAGGCCTCGTACACACGATCGGACATATCCGATGAAAACGGTCCGCGGACCATTTCCATCGGATATGTCTGATCTGGAGTTTGATCCGATGGCGTGTACACACCATCGGATCAAATTCCCCGCCGGCGGACGGCGCCGTGACGTGTCGGTGACGCGGCGGTGACGTTGACGCCGCCACGTCACCGTCACGTCACCGCACCAGGAAGTAAAACACTTCCGCGCATGCGCCGAATCCATTCGGCGGCGGCGCGGCGGCGGTGCGGCGGCGGTGCGGGACGACATGTCTGCTGGTAAGTGTACTAACCAGCAGACATGTCGGGCGGGACAGATTACCACCGGATAGATTTCAAAGCTTGCTTTGAAATCTGTCGGGTGGACAAATCTGTCCGCTAGCCCATACACGCGATCGGAGATGTCTGCTGAAACGGTCCATCGGACCGTTTTCAGCGGACATATCCCCTCGTGTGTACGAGGCCTAAAACTTAAAGGGGCAAGGGAATTTAAACTGGGATAGTTGGCTAGTATGAGGCAGCTGCTTTGGGCACCCAGGGCAGCTGCCCCTTTTTCCCTGTGCCCCACTGTTGCTGACAGCGGGGGAGCGGATAGTGCCTTAGGGGAGGGATAAAATCAAGCCAATGGCCGCAGTTTGGAGCCCACGGCTCTTGATAATTACCGTAGATGCAGGAGAGATTCTTGACCTCAGGTGGTATTAAAGCTCGGTTTGGCTTCTCAGAATCCCGTTAATTATCCCACAAGTGATAAATCAGATTAGCCACACTCCTCGTTCTCTAGGATGGCACTTAATGAAGTATGGGCGATACTAATCCAATGCGTGAAAGTGTGATGCGCCACGACCTTGCAGCTCGAAGGTCATCCTCTGAGCTCCCTTCCCCCCATCTCCACCGCCAAACGTTAATAATGACGCAAAAAAAAAAAAGAAAACAAAGCAGAAATATGTATCTGCGGGGACGAGCGCCTGGGCCGTTATTTATAACTCGGCTAAAAATAAATACTCTGCCTCAAGATGTGTTGCAGGTTCTATTTGCATAATGCCGTTCTCAGCTCTATTCCTGGTGATACCAGCCCAAACACGCCGCGATCGCCGTCCGGAGGGGGGAGGAGCTCGCTGCTCTTCCATGAGGCTGTTAGGTAGCTTAGAGATACAATAAATGATATGGAGACTATGGAGAATCAGCTGAATGATCATATATATATATATGCGTAGCTTGCCGTTTATTAAACGCTTGCCTACTGGGCACGTTTACCCCCCTTCCTGACAATTTTCAGCTTCATGCCACACTGTACCCAAACAACATTTTTATATTTTTTTATTATTTTTTATTATTTTTTATTATTATTTTTAATATTATTATTATTTTTTGTTTTGTTTCTTTTAGTGTTATTTAACCACTTGCTTACTGGGCACTTAAACCCCCCCGCCTGCCCAAACCATTTGTCAGCTTTCAGCGCTGGCGCACTTTGAATGACAATTGCACGGTCATACAACGTATTTCACACAAATAGAGCTTTCTTTTGGTGGTATTTAATCACTGCCGGGGGTTTTAATTTTTTGCTAAACAAACAAAAAAAAGATGGAAAATTAAAAAAATGTATAAAAATGTTTTATATTTTGTTATACAATTTTGAAAACAGGTAATTTTTCTCCTTCTATGATATGCGCTGATGAGGCAGCACTGATAGGCGGCATAGGTGGGCACTGATAGGCACAGATAAGGCGGCACTGATAGGCACAGATAAGGCGGCACTGATGGTGACAGATGAGGTGGCACGGAGAGGCACAGATAAGGCGGCACTGATGGTGACAGACAAGGCGGTACTGATAGGCACTGATGGGCCCTGATGGGTGGCACTGATGGGCACTGAGAGGCACAGATAAGGCGGTACTGATGGGCACAAATAAAGGGGCACTGATGGGTGGCACGGATGGGTACTGATAAGTGTTACTGATGTGCACCGATAGACACTGATAGGCACAGATAAGGCGGGCACTGATGGTGACAGATAAGGCGGTACTGATAGGCACAGATAAGGCAGCACTGATGGGCCCTGATAGGCACAGATAAGGCGACACTGATGGTGACAGATAAGGCCGTACTGATAGGCATAGATAAGGCGGCACTAATGGGCCCTGATATGTGGCACTGATGGGCACTGATAGGCACAGATAAGGTGGCACTGATAGGCAAAGATAAGGCGGCACTGATGGTGACAGATAAGGCAGTATTGATCGGCACAAATAAGGCGGCACTGATGGCCCTGATGGGTGGCACTGATGGGTACTGATAGGTGTTACTGATGGGCACCGATAGATGGCACTGATGGGCACTGATCGGTGGCACTGATGGGCTTTGGTAGGTGACAATGATGGGCACTGGTAGGTGACAATGACAGGCAGCACTGTTGATGAGGCACTGATTAGTGACTTTGATAGGTGGCACTGATAGGTGGCACTGTGGGCACTGATAGGTGGCGCTGGTGGGCACTGGTACGCGGCACTGTTGTGCACTGGTAGGTGGCACATATGGGCACAGATGAGCTGGGCAGCTCTTCCTGATCGGGACCGATGTCCATCTGTCACCTGCCGGTGATCGCCTTTTTTCTTTCTCCTTTTGTTATCAGCGTGAGGAGAAAAAATAGACAATTACCGTCTCTGTTTACGTCACATGATCAGCTGTCATTGGCTGACAGCTGATCTTGTGGTAAGGGGTCAGGACCAGATAAGGCGGCACTGATAGGCACAGATAAGGCGGCACTGATGGTGACAGATAAGGCAGTACTGATCAGCACAAATAAGGTGGCACTGATGGGCCCTGATGGGTGGCACTGATGGGTACTGATAGGTGTTACTGATGGGCACCGATAGATGGCACTGATCGGTGGCACTGATGGGCTTTGGTAGGTGACAATGATGGGCACTGGTAGGTGACAATGATGGGCAGCACTGTTAATGAGGCACTGATTAGTGACTTTGATAGGTGGCACTGATAGGTGGCACTGTGGGCACTGGTAGGTGCACTGGTAGGTGGCACACATGGGCACAGATGAGCTGGGCAGCTCTTCCCGATCAGGACCGATGTCCCTCTGTCATCTGCCGGTGATCGCCTTTTTTCTTTCTCTTTTGTTATCAGCGTGAGGAGAAAAAATAGCCAATTACCGTCTCTGTTTACGTCACATGATCAGCTGTCATTGGCTGACAGCTGATCTCGTGGTAAGGGGTCAGGACCGACCCCTTACGCCAATTTGTGATCCAGCGAGTCTCATAGACTGGCTGATCACAGAGCGAGCCGCGCAGGGAGCTGCAGGCCGCTGGAGCACGGGGGGAAGTCTATTGATGGCCTTTCGGCAAAGTAGGTCTGCGCTGTAGCGCGGACGTGAAGAATAAACCACTTAAGAAACAAGCCTCTTTCTGAGATTTGGTGTTTACAAGTTAAAACATTTTTTTTTTTTTTTTGCTAGAAAATTACTTAGAACCCCCAAACATTATATATATTATTTTTTTATAACACCCTAGAAAATAAAATGGCGGTCGTTGCAATACTTTTTGTCACACCGTATTTGTGCAGCGGTCTTACAAGCGCACTTTTTTTGGGAAAAAATTCACTTTTTGATTAAAAAAAATAAGGCAACAGTAAAGCCCATTTTTTTAATTTATTGTAAAAGATAATGTTACGCTGAGTAAATTGATACCCAACATGGCACGCTTCAACGTTGCGCCCGCGCGTGGCATGGCGACAAACATTTACCCTTAAAAATCTCCATAGGTGGCGTTTAAAAAAATTCTTGTTTTGAGTTACAGAGGAGGTCTAGTGCTAGAATGTTTTCTCTCGCTCTAACGATCGCGGCGATACCTCACATTGTGTGGTTTGAACACCGCTTTCATATGCGGGCGCTGCTCACGTATGCTTTTGCTTCTGCGCGCGAGCTCGTCGGGACGGGGTGCTTTAAAAAAATATTTTTTAAATTAATTTAACTTTTTTTTTTTTATTTTGACACTGTTTAAAAAAAAATATATATATTTGGGTGACTTTTTTTTTTTATTACAAGGAATGTAAACATCACTTGTAATAGAAAAAAGCACGACAGGTTCTCTTAAATATGAGCCCTGGGGTCAAAAAGACTTCAGATCTCATATTTAGGCTAAAATGCAATAATAATAATAAAAAAAAAATGATAATAAAAAAAAAAAAAATGTCCCTTTAAGAACATTGGGCGGAAAGTAACGTTTTGACGTCGCTTCCAACCTGCAGTGATATGGAGATGGGTGGGGGCCATCTTCCCCTCACTCGTCTCCATACCCAGCAAGGGTAAAGTGGCGGAGGACACCAAGAGCGGCAGGAGGGGGTCCCTTCTCCCGCTGCTGATAAAAGTGATCTCACGGCGTATCCACCGCAGAGACCACTTTTATCTTGAAGCAGATTGCCCGCTGAAGAAGAGGGTACCGGGGTTATGGTAGCTAGCTGCTACCATAACAACGATATTCCTATTCAAGGTACCAACATATTCCTGCGGTGGGCGGGCCTCCGTAAGTGGTTAATTCCCACTGAGTTTTTATTTTTTGCTAAATAAACAAATAAATACAGAAAATTTTGAAAATAAACGTTTTCATAGTTTGTTATAACATTTTGGAAACAGGCTATTTCTCCTTCACTGATGTGTGCTGATGAGGCTGCACTGATAGACCAGGCTTGATGGGCACTGATAGGCACTGAAGAGGTGGAACTAGTGAGATGGCACTGATGGGCACTGATGAGGAGGTACTGGTTGGCACTGATGAGGTGGCCATTTACCTGCCTCTCAAAATTATGGCGGCGTACTGTAAATGAGATACGCTACGCCCGCACAAAGATACGCGCCTGTACGTGAATCTGGCCCATGATTTTTACATGTAGGAGAGGAGTGCCAGAATAGGCGCGGTATGGAAGTGGTTAATATAGCAGTTGTCACTACAATTTTTGTAATATACGGTAACTCCAACCAAAGCTAAGAAAAGGGTTTTGGCCGGAGCCCAGCTTTCAGACATATCCAGCGCAATGCCAGATTGATGGAAAAAAAATCAGCTTCATCTCCGGCATCCCATGTCTGACACCAATTCATTCAAGGGCTCTTGATGATGTCATCAGCAACAACAGACATCTCAAGTGCTATTGAGAGATCATCATGACGGAAGAACGAGTAAAGGGCCTCTCTCTTCATTATTCCTCCTCCCAAACGGTTCGCACCTTCAGCGCGGCCACCCGCCGACCTGCCAAAGACATCATTTAACACCCAACTTGATTGCCAATACCTCTAACAATGATGTTCCTGATGTTTTGCGCTATTTGTTAATAAAAAAAAATGTGCATCTCGTTTTATTCTCCCAGTACCATCTGCTTGGCTGTTATGGACGTCGAGCAGCACAGTTTCTGCTTCAGGTTACGTAAAACACACGCCTAGTCTTTTTAACCACTTGCAGGCCGGAACATTTGGCTGCTTAGCCACTTAAAGGGGTGTAACGGTACAATTTTTTTTCCCCTAAATATCTTCCTTTACCTTAGTGCAGTCCTCCTTCACTTACCTCATCCTTCCATTTTGCTTTTAAATGTCCTTATTTCTTCTGAGAAATCCTCACTTCCTGTTCTTCTGTCTGGAACTCTACACAGTAATGTGAGGCTTTCTCCCTGGTGTGGAGTGTCGTGCTCGCCCCCTCCCTTGGACTACAAGTGAGTCAGGACACCCACTAACACACAGCTCCTTTCTCTGTATCAGTGGCGGCTGATGTTCAAAATTTTTGGGGGGGCACAAAGGAAAAAAAAATTGCAGTCTCACTGTGCCCAAACGCAGCCACTGTTCCATGCCATCAAACGCAGCCACTCTGCCATCAATTTGCACCATTGTGCCATGCCATTAAACGTTGTCACTGTGCCATGCCTGTTTTAAACGCAGTCACTGTGCCATCAATTCGCACCACTGTGCCATGCCATTAAACGCAGCCACTGTCCCATAATTTGTCACCACTGTGCCATGCCATTAAACGCAGCCACTGTGCCATCCATTGTCACCACTGTGCCATGCCATTAAACGCAGCCACTGTCCCATAATTTGTCACCACTGTGCCATGCCATTAAACGCAGCCACTGTGCCATCCATTGTCACCACTGTGCCATGCCATTAAACGCAGCCACTGTCCCATAATTTGTCACCACTGTGCCATGCCATTAAACGCAGCCACTGTGCCATCCATTGTCACCACTGTGCCATGCCATTAAACGCAGCCACTGTCCCATAATTTGTCACCACTGTGCCATGCCATTAAACGCAGTCACTGTGCCATCAATTCGCACCACTGTGCCATGCCATTAAACGCAGCCACTGTGCCATCCATTGTCACCACTGTGCCATGCCATTAAACGCAGCCACTGTCCCATAATTTGTCACCACTGTGCCATGCCATTAAACGCAGCCACTGTGCCATCAATTGTCACCACTGTGCCCTTTAATGGTCGCCGCTGTGCCAATGGTCGCCGCTGTGCCAATTGTCCCCACTGTGCCCTGTAAATTGCTTTCTCCCCCCCCCCCCCCCCCCCCCCCGCCCGGGCACTTACCTTTACTGGAGTCAGGCATCCACGTCCCACGATGTCTTCTCCCGCCCTCGATGACTGACAGGCGTCTCAGCCAATCAGGTTACCGGTAGCCAGAACCGGCCAACCTGATCAACCTGTCATTTTATCCAAGGGGCGTACAGAGAATAAGCTTCCGGGACCCGAGGGCTGTACTGGGGTCTGGAAAAGCCTATCAGAGCTGTTGGCTCTGATAGACATTTCCGTACAGCCAACCAGCTGGCGTTATTCAGATGGCCGGACATGAGTGCCGACCATCTGAATAACAGCGGCAACGGCGATAATAATATAGATTCGTGCAATGCATGAATCTATGTTATTAGACTCAGTGGCGGTGAGAGCCAGAGGGGGCGGCGCTCCAGCGCCCTCTATGGACGAACCGCCACTGCTCTGTATGCAATGTAGAGAGCGTCCTGACTCTTTTGTAGTCCAAGGGAGGGGGCGAGCACGACACTCCACACCAGGGAGAAAGCCTTGCATTACGGTGTGTAGTAGAAGTGTCGAGTGGAAGCCTATTACAACCTGAGGGCTGAAATCGGAAAGCCTATGGCCCCGTACACACGACCGAGTTTCTCGGCAGAATCTAGCGAGAACCTCGATGGGAGATGTATTCTGTATTCTGAGAAAATCGGTCGTGTGTACACTTTTCGCCGAGCATCCCGTCGGGAAGCTCGTCGAGCCAAAAAGAGAGCAGGTTCTCTATTTCCTCGTTGTTTTCTATGGGGAAATTTGGCTCAACGAGCTTTTCGACAGCTGAACGGGAACCTCGACGGGCAGAACGATGAGTTTAGCCCGACGAGTTTCTCGGTCGTGTGTACGCGGCCTATCAGAGCCACTTTCACAGCCAACCAGCTGCCGTTATTCAGATGGCCGGCGCTCACCAGGGGGCCAGCCATCTGAATAGTCGGCAGCAATACATAGATTCATGCAATGCAATGCATGAATCTATGTATTGTATTCAGTGCCGTTGCAGAAGCGAGAGGGGGCGGCTCTCCTGCGCCCTCTATGGACGCACCGCCACTGGTCAGGACGCTCTCTACTTTGCAGATAGAGAAAAAAAACTGTGTGTTATTGGGTGTCCTGACTCTCCTGTAGTCCAGGGGAGGGGGCAAGCATGACACTCCACACCAGGGAGAAAGCCTCACATTACTGTGTGGAGTTACAGACAGAAGAACAGGAAGTGAGGATTTCTCAGAAGAAATAAGGACATTTAAAAGTAAAATGGAAGGATGAGGTAAGTAAGGATTACATTTTTTTGTTTATAGCTCAAAAAAGAAAACCGCAGAGGTGATCAAATACCACCAAAAGAAAGCTCTATTTGTGTAAAAAAAAAAAAAGACGTCAATTTTGTTTGGGTACCACGTCGCACGAACCGCGCAATTGTCAGTTAAGGAGACGCAGTGCCGAATCGCAAAAAATGGCCTGGTCATTCAGCAGCCAATTCTTCTGGGGCTGAAGTGGTTAAAGAGAGAAATAGCCTCTCCGGGACACCGCTGACATTGAGTCTGCGGGTCCGTGGGCACTGCCTGTGCCATCCTGCCGATGTAAATGTACGTTAGGCAGTCGGCAATCAGTTAAAATCAATGGAGACCCCTGTCCTGGAGTATTGAACTCAGAGAAAACCTTTTGGACAACCCTGAAGCCCTGAACTTAGGGAAATGTTTACAGATATCCCTGAAGTCCTGAACTCAGGGAAATGTTTACAGATATCCCTGAAGTCCTGAACTTAGGGAAATGCTTACAGATATCCCTGAAGTCCTGAACTCAGGGAAATGTTTACAGATATCCCTGAAGTCCTGAACTCATGGAAATGTTTACAGATATCCCTGAAGTCCTGAACTTAGGGAAATGCTTACAGATATCCCTGAAGTCCTGAACTCAGGGAAATGTTTACAGATATCCCTGAAGTCCTGAACTCATGGAAATGTTTACAGATATCCCTGAAGTCCTGAACTTAGGGAAATGCTTACAGATATCCCTGAAGTCCTGAACTCAGGGAAATGTTTACAGATATCCCTGAAGTCCTGAACTCATGGAAATGTTTACAGATATCCATGAAGTCCTGAATTGAGGGAAATGTTTACAGATATCCCTGAAGTCCTGAACTCTGGCAAATGTTTACAGATAACCCTGAAGTCCTGAACTCTGGGAAATGTTTACAGATATCCCTGAAGTCCTGAACTCTGGAAATGTTTACAGATATCCTGAAGTCCTGAACTCTGGCAAATGTTTACAGATATCCCTGAAGTCCTGAACTCTGGCAAATGTTTACAGATATCCCTGAAGTCCTGAACTCTGGGAAATTGAATTGCAAAATGTAATATCTCTCCTGGAGATGCTAAAACTCAATAATTTGGCAGGATCACCAGGAAGGAAGAAAATAGTCCTGGGTGTGGGGGAAATTATTTTAGATATCCTGGAGTTCTGCACTTGGGGAAGTGGTTTCAGATACCTCTGGAATTCTGAACTTGGGGACAGGGCCATCTTAAAGCATGTGTCCCCCTGAGCACTGCCCAGGGGCCCCAGGTGCATGGGGACCCCAAGATAAACTTGCATTACAATATACTCACCAAATGTCCAGGATAGTCACGCTTTTTTCTAACCATTACCGGGAGGGCCGTGTTTCTAGCAGAATCTGGAAGGCAGCAGCCCATCACTGGGCAAACTCTACAATCAGAATGACCCTCCAACTGCCACTTTCGTCCCCGCAGTTTCCATTCGCTCTTCCGGTGCTTTGCAGAGATCAAGGAAGAACCCCCAAGACGGAGGTTTTCACTACTGCTGCTGCTTGTGTGGGGTGGGATATGTATTGCTCTCGATGACATGAGATGAATAGGAGAGGAAGGCCAGCAGGAATCGGAAGCCCCCAAGAATTTATTTTCCCAGGGGCCCATAATGCTATTAAGATGGGCCTTGATTGGGAAAATTATTTAGATCTCTCCGAAACTCAGGGAAATGTTCCAATACCCTGAGAGTCCTGAACGTGGGAAAATTATTTTGGATAGCCCTGAGATGAAGTATTCAGGCGCACCAGGTATTATCTGCAAAACTGCTTCACATGAAACCTGGCTACACCCTTTTTGGTAGAAAGACCCAATCACTGGCATGATCACCAGGAAAGAAGAGATAAGTCTCGAGTTTTGGGAAATTAATTGTGGATAGCCCTGAGCTGGCAGGCAGGGCTGGTGCAAGGATTTTCGACACCCTAGGCGAAACCTAATTTTTCCTCCCCCTTGGCTCCTCCCCTGACCCCACCCCTTTGCTCTCCCCATGTATACCCCACCTTTTTAATGAAGTGCCCATCAAATGCAGCCTCACCAGTGCCCATCAATGCAACCTCACTAGTGCCGATCAATGCAACCTCACTAGTGCCCATCAATGCAGCCTCACCAGTGCCCATCAATGCAGCCTCACTAGTGCCTATCAATGCAACCTCACCAGCACCCATCAAATGCAACCTCACCAGCACCCATCAAAAGCAGCCTACCATCGGCATCAATGCAGCCTCACCAGCGCCCATCCAATGCAACCTCCAGCAACATCAAATGCAGCCTACCAGTGCCCATCAATGCAGCCTCACCAGTGCCCATCAAGTGCAGCCTACCAGCGCCCATCAAATACAGCCTCATCAACGCCCATCAATGCATGTTTGCTTGGTTCCACCCCTGACTCACCCCCTTTTCCCTCCCCATGTATACCCCACCTTTTTAATGAAGTGCCTATCAAATGCAGCCTATCAGCGCTTATCAATGCAGCCTCACCAGCACCCATCAAATGCAGCCTACCATCGCCCATCAATGCAGCCTCACAGCGCCCATAAAATGCAGCCTCACCAGTGCCCATCAAATGCAGCCTATCAGCGCTTATCAATGCAGCCTCACCAGTGCCCATCAAATGCAGCCTCACCAGTGCCATCAAATGCAGCCTATCAGCGCTTACCCACGACCATTCGCATGGAAGAAAACCATCAGGCTTTTAGGAAAAAACTGAAGACCCACCTCTTGTGAAGGATCAGCACGACTCTGGATACAAAGCGCCTTGAGGCGATTTGGTTCGCATTTGTTAGCACTATACAAGTTACTCACTCACAACTCACTCACTCACTCACTCACTCACTCACTCACTCAGTGCCCACCAATGCAACCTCACCAGTGCCCATCAATGCAGCCTCACCAGTTGCCACCAAATGCAACCTCACCAGTGCCCATCAAATGCAGCCTCACCAGCGCATCATCGCCCGTGAGCTGAAGTTATTCAGGTTCACAGGCAGGGCTGGTGCAAGGATTTTCGACACCCTAGGCGAAACCTCATTTTGCTGCCCCTCCTTAGCCCCACCCTGACTCCGCTCCCTTTGCCCTCCCTGTGTTTACCCCACCTTTTTAATGAAGTGCCCATCAAATGCAGCCTCACCAGCGCCCATCAATGCAACCTCACCAGTGCCCATCAATGCAGCCACCCAGCGCCATCAAATGCAACTTCATCAGCACCCTCAAATGCAACCTCACCAGCACCCATCAAATGCAGGCTACCAGCGCCCATCAATGCAGCATCACCAGTGCCATCAATGCAACCTCACCAGTGCCCATCAATGCAGCTCACCAGCACCATCAAATACAGCCTAACCATGATCTGAGAGATGCAGGTGCACTGTATAATATACTGTATGTATTACAGAAGTTGTTTGACGTGAAGCCCATGCTACAACCCTGTAGGAGGGAATCAGGCAGGATCACCAGGTATTTACAAATAGAAGCTAAAATATGCCGCTGGCTTTGTTTATGTTTCATTGATTAGATGTTAATTACAGCTTATGGTTCTACTTGTATTACTATTAAAGAATTATACAACTGCTTTAGATTATTATTATTTTTTTAATCTGTCTGAAGATTATCTTTTTTCTTTACTATTAATGCCCTTTTTTTTTTTATTGCAACCTAACAAAAGACATACCTGCGCCTTCTGTGCGATATCTCCGCTCCGCGTTGAAGATAGAATCGCATGTGATATCGTTTTATTATTTGACATATTTTCTATTTTTTTTACATCTTCATGGTTTATGTAATTGTGAAGGCTGGCGAGGCCCCCACCCATCGCAGCGGTTCTGTGCGTTCACGACAGCTCGCCTGTAGATGCTGATGCAGATTAAACTTGATTTAGTTACTTACAGCGTTGACGCAAGGCTGAAATGCAAGTCAGAAATAGAATCTGCGAGTGGATGGGGCACAATGCAAGGCTGGCTCTATTTCTCTCTCTCTCTTCCCCTCGTACATTAGGGTATAGTACGTATTGGGAGATGCGGATACAGAGGCCGTGGTACAATCAGGCAGCACGTTACCATGGCAACCAGAGGATGAATCTACAATAGATCATCAGGTTCAGAGCAGACACCGAGCTTATATGTGAACTGGAAGAAGATGTTCTACAATTCTTCTCCTTCTAAATGTGACCATTGTATGGCACCATTATTGTCCGTTCACATTGGTAGAGGTGCACCTAATTAACTAAAACCAGGAGGTCCTTGTGCAAAAAGTGGCAGGCATCCCATTTTGTAGCATTCCGATTCAGCTTCTAAAAACGGTTTCATTTGAAATGGGATAGTTCCTGCCTTGGTTCATGCAAAAGTAGGATTTCAGTTTTCGATGGAGTTGGGGGTTGAGACGACGCTGGTCTCCTAAAACTCTGACAGCCAGGTTCCCAATAAAAGTCAGGTGCCACATTGCAAGCCAGGTAACACCCTGACAGCCAGGTTCCCAATAAAGGTCAGGTTCCCAATGCAGGTCAGGTTCCAATGCAGGTCAGGTCCCAAAGTGGAGTCCAGGTCGCACATTGCAAGCAGGTACCACACTCAAGATGGTCTCTCAATGCAGGACAGGTCCCTTTGGATCCCACACTGTTAGCCAGATCCCACACTGCAGGTCAGGTCCCCAGTGGAGTCCAGGTCTCATATTGCAAGTCATGTACCGCACTGATAGACAGGTTCCCAATGCAGACCAAGTCCGCTCTGGAATTCAGGTCCCACATTGCAAGCCAGGTAACACCCTGACAGCCAGGTTCCAATGCAGGCCAGGTTCACAATGCAGGTCAGGTCCCAAAGTGAAGTCAGGTCCCACATTGCAAGCCAGGGTGCCACACTGACAGCCAGGTTCCCAATGCAGGCCCGGTTCACAATGCAGGTCAGGACCCAAAGTGGAGTTCAGGTCTCATATTGCAAATCAGGTACACACTGATATACAGGTTCCCAATGCAGACCAAGCCCTGGATCCAAGTCTGCTTTGGAATTCAGGTCCCACATTGCAAACCAGGTACCACACTGACAGATGGGCTCTCTCAATGCAGGTCAGGTCCCTTTGGATCCCACACTGCTAGCCAGATCCCACATTGCAGGTCCAGTCCCACAGTGGAGTCCAGGTCTCATATTGCATGTCAGGTACCACACTCATTAACAGGTTCCAATGCAGACCAAGTCCGCTCTGGAATCCAGTTCCCACATTGCAAGCCAGGTACCACACTGACAGATGGGTTCTCAACGCAGGTCAGGTCCCCCTTGGGATTCAGGTTGCAAGCTGGAGGCTGGATCCCACACTGTTAGCCAGTTCCCACAGTGGAATCCAGGTCTCAAATTGCAAGTCAGGTACCACACTGACAGACAGGTTCCCAATGCAGGCCAAGTCCCCTCTGGAATCCAGGTATCACACTGACAGCCAGGTTCACAATGCAGGTCCCAAAGTGGAGTCCAGGTCCCACATTTCAAGCCAGTTATCACACTGACAGATGGGTTCTCAATGTAGGTCAGGTCCCCCTTGGGATCCAGGTTAAAAGCTGGAGGCTGGATCCCACATTGTTAGCCAGGTCCCACAATTGCAGGTCAGGTCCTAAAGTGAAGTCCAGGTCCCACATTGCAAGTCAGGTACCACACTGACAGACGGGCTTTCAATGCAGGTCAGGTCCCCTTTGGATCCCACACTGCTAGCCAGATCCCACATTGCAGGTCCAGTCCACAGTGGAGTCCAGGTCTCATATGGCATGTCAGGTACCACACTGATTAACAGGTTCCAAATTCCCAATGCAGCCAAGTCCGCTCTGGAATTCAGGTCCCACATTGCAAGCCAGGTACCACATTCACAGCACGGTTCCCAATGCAGGCCAGCGTTCGCAATGCAGGTCCAAAGTGGAATCCAGTTCCCACATTGCAAGCCAGGTACCACACTGACAGATGGGTTTCTAAACGCAGGTCAGGTCCCCCTTGGGATTCAGGTTGCAAGCTGGAGGCTGGATCCCACACTGTTAGCCAGTTCACAGTGGAGTCCAGGTCTCATATTGCAAGTCAGGTACCACACTGACAGACGGCCTGCATTGGGAACCTGTCTGTCAGTGTGGGTACCTGGATTCCAGAGGGGACTTGGCCTGCATTGGGAACCTAAGTCCTCTGGAATCCAGGTACCACACTGCCCAGGGTTCCCAATGCAGGCCGGGTTCGCAATGCAGGTCAGGTGCCAAAGTGGAGTTCAGGTCCACATTGCAAGCCGGTTACCACACTGATAGATGGGTTTCTCAATGTAGGTCAGGTCCCCCTTGGGATCCAGGTTGAAAGCTGGAGGCTGGATCCCACATTGTTAGCTTTTATTTTCTTTTCTTTCTTTCTTTTCTTTTATTTTGGTTACATCAGGACCCCAATCCAGGCCAGCCCATACAACTCCCTTTTGGATATTTTGCTCACCAATCAGGAGGTGGTGCAGACGGGTTGGCCATTCCTCTAATCTTTATTTAGCTGAGCCATTTGAATATAATTTTTGTGGGTCCTGAAAGATCTTTTAATTCATGTTCACTTCTGAATTCATTAAAAAAAAAAAAAAAAAAAAATTGTATTAAATTGAAAAAATAAAAAAATAAAAAAAATATTTGTTTTATTATTTTAAGGCCGCGTACACACGAACAAATATATCTGCTGAAACTGGTACGGGCTAGCAGACAGGTTTCCAGCAGACAAAAGTTTTAAAACATGCTTTTTCACTGTTTGGTATTGCTCTTTATCACTTTAGAGCTTCTCATATTGCGCAGCTTGTTTTTGTAATATTACTGTTTTTGTTGTGAGTATCTCACCATTTAAAGCCGCTTGCAATTATTTCTTTTTGTATTTTGTTTAGACAGCGCAGTAGTATCACCCCTTTTTTATTAATTATGCTTTAAAACTTGTCTGCTGGAAAGCCATCTGTCGGATATGTCCGCTGGTTAGTACACCTAACCAGCGGACATAAATCCCCGCATGCGTCGAATGGATTCGACGCATGCGTGGAAGTATTTTACTTCCTGGTTCGGTGACGTGGCGGCATCAACGTCACCGCCATGTCACCGCGGGGATTTGGTTTGATCGTGTGTACACTGATCAAACCAAATCATCCCAGGAGACATGTCCGATGAAAAGGTCTGTCGGACCGTTTTCATCGGATTTGTCTCCTCGTGTGTACGGGGCCTAAGAGGTAGACTAGTTTGGGACACGTGTACAACTGACGCACAATAAGTCTATGTCATTCTATTAAAGTGATTGTTATGTCTTTGTATATGTTATATTGTAATTATGAATTCTTATACGGCTCATACAACGAGGATTCCATGTAATATATGCAATGCCTATATAAAGTCTGTATCCCGCATTGTCATAGAACATTGAATTACAGCTGATTTATTTATTACACTAATCAATATAGAAAGACTTGTGTCAAAGTCAAAATAGCGCACTGTTGTTTGTCATGTAAAGCAAAGAATACTTGTCTATTGTTACGCGCTGCTTTAGAGCTAACACAGGCTTCACCATGCAAAGCAAGCAACACTTGTCTATTGGTACCTGCAGCAGGCCCGGACTTAGACAAAAAATAGGCCCGGCGCTTCACAGCGGGGGTTAATGATGGGAGGTGGGTGGTTCCAGCACCTTGTACCTCTGGACCTTTACATTACACAGCACTTGCACCTATGGACCCTTTACGTTACACAGCACCCTGGACCCCTTTACATTACACAGCACCATGGACGCCTTTACATTACATAGCACCGCATCTCTGGACCCCTCTACATTACACAGCACCCTGACCTCTGGACCCCTCTACATTACACAGCACCCTGCACCTCTGGGTCCCTTTACATTACACAGCACCCTGCACCTCTGGAACCCTTTACATTACACAGCACCTGCACCTCTGGGCCCCTTTACATTACACAGCCACCTGCACCTCTGGGCCCGTTTACATTACACAGCACCCTGCACCTCTGGACCCCTTTACATTACACAGCACCCTGCACTTCTGGACCCTTTACATTACACAGCACCCTGCACCTCTGGACCCCTTTACATTACACAGCACCTGCACCTCTGGACCCCTTTACATTACACAGCACCCTGCACCTCTGGGCCCCTTTACATTACACAGCACCCTGCACCTCTGGGCCCCTTTACATTACACAGCACCCTGCACCTCTGAGCCCTTACATTACACAGCGCCTTGCACCTCTGAACCCTTTACATTACACAGGACCCTGCACCTCTGGACCCTTTACATTACACAGCACCCTGCACCTCTGGACCCTTTACATTACACAGCACCTGCACTCTGGACCCTTTACATTACACAGCACCCTGCACCTCTGGGCCCGTTTACATTACACAGCACCCTGCACATCTGGACCCCTTTACATTACACAGCACCCTGCACCTCTGGGCCCCTTTACATTACACAGCACCCTGCACCTCTGGGCCCCTTTACATTACACAGCACCCTGCACTCTGGGCCCCTTTACATTACACAGCACCTGCACCTTTGGGCCCATTTACATTACACAGCACCCTGCACCTCTGGCCCCTTTACATTACATAGAAAACAGATAGGAGAGACTGCGGCACCAGGTGAGCACACCTACAGTGATCAATGTCCACTCAAGAACCAAACAGGTGCTGGCAATGCACTTAGCATGCAAAGAAAAAGAATGTATATGGACAGCCGCACTCCAATAAGTCTGAAAAGACGTGCCCTTTATTGGGTAAAAAAGGATGCACTACAAAAAAACAGCATACAGTGGGAAATAAACAGCTGACGCGTTTCGCATTGATCCTCAATGCTTAGTCATAGCTATGATTACATAGCACCGCTTTTTTTTTTTTCTTCTTTCTTTTTCTTTGGAGGGGGGGGGGTGGAATGATGGGTAAGCTTTTGGAAATTTTAGATGCGGGATTAATGTAATTGTATATTTAATTAAAGCTAGAGCATAAGATGCATAATGCTGTATGGACTGTATTGAATAAAATAAAAAATGTTGATTATAAAAAATATTGTACAAGTCTAAAATAATCCACAGGACTTCCACCATTGTGATCTGATAGAAGAATAAATCACTTACGAGGGTGGTGGCGGCGGTGGTGGAA